>JBAOKB010000132.1:0-66403 GCA_037044905.1 Hortaea werneckii | reverse complement strand
AGCTCGGCACCGCTCACATCTCTATCGACATCTCACCCGCAGCCTTTGCGCAAGCCACACCACAAATGCTCCCCTACATCCTACCATTCACAGCCAAAAAGAGTCTGTGCCAAGACATGTACAGCACGCCGAATTCCAGTCGCAGAGTCAGTGTTATGACAAGGTCGGACACCCGTGACGGGCACGTTTCAGCGGACGGGTGGCCGATTCTCTAGACTTGACGTCCCGGACTCCGCGAAATCATCAGACCGGAAAGAAAGTCAAATGGCTGGCTCGCTCCGCCTTGCTCTGTCTCTGATGCAAGGAAGACAAAAATTACAAGACAGATCCAAGTTCTAGAATGGTCTTGCGATGGCAGTCTCCAGGGGGCGCCAATGAGACGACAGATTGGATGGTAGTATGCACCTACGGCTTCTCAACTGGGTTCCACAATATCACATACGCTGTGCGTTTTGCTGTCGACATCTGGACAACCACGTGTATTTACCGAAAATGCACCTCTGGGCTGCAGTGCCACTGGATCTTGATTGGCCTATCCTGAGGGACTTGCACGCCACCGCTATCAGACTTACTGACTGCAGATCTCACTCACTACCAGTGCGGTAAGGTCCATGGCTTCGAGCAGATTCACTCTCCCGGCGGCGTGGCATTGCTTCCACGCTCCATAGTGAAGTGTGTCTCATAACGCCCGTTGATCCGGTCGAAGAAACGTTCATTGTCTCTCCACACTTCTGGATAAGGCTGAAACCGAGAACAGCCAAAGCGTTCCTCAGAGAAACGGGATGCACGTTAGCGTGAAGCCTATGCCTACGTAGCGCATGGACCGAAATGAGCCGATCCTAAGGGTATCAGAATCCACCACTGCCGGTGTGCCTGAAGAGAAGTATTTGATTCATCGCTTTTCTGTTCTACTGCAAATCGTGTTTGTACCGCGTTCGCTCTTCACCTACACTGTCACTCTTTGCGCTGCGCGCCTAAGGTCTGCGACCTGTTCACGACATTCCTTTGAATATACGACTCTTTTACTTCATCACTCTCCTTTGAACACTTTGATTGTCGTTGAGCTTGCTCACCACACCCTTCGACACAATGCCAGCCAAGCAAATCAGTTTCGCAGCGCTTGCGCTGACGTCCACTCTACTTGCGCCTACCGAGGCCTTTTGGCGCATGCCATGCCCTGGCCGCCTTCTTCTCGAGCGGATCGACCCCATCGTCGATCCTGGTGAGGTATCAGGACATGTCCACACCGTCTCAGGAGGCAGTGGCTTCGGGTTCAACACAACCTTCGAGCAGCAGCGCGATTCGGCATGCTCTTCGTGCCCAATCAAGCAGGACATGTCCGCTTACTGGACTCCGAAGCTGTACTGGATGTCGGAAGATGGGAACTCTTTCGAAGATGTCCCGCAAGCTGGCGAGGGCGAGGGCGTTACGGGCGGCATGACCGTCTACTACCAGCAGCGTGGTCCAGACCCTTCGAACCTTACTGCCTTCCCTGAGGGCTTTAGGATGCTTGCTGGAGACCCGCATCAGCGTAATGACACCGGTCTTGAGGCTGCACCTGGAAAGGCCGTCAGTTATGTGTGTCTCGATTACAGCGGTGCTACATCGCACCCTGAGACCGGCAATATGCCAGATTACAACTGCCCGAACGGTCTCCGTGCACAACTTTATTTCCCGTCTTGCTGGAACGGCGTAGACTTGGACAGCGAAGACCACAGGTCGCACATGGCGTATGAGAAACCAATTTCGTCATCCGTGCTGAACTTGCGCTGACTGGAGCTTTTGCAGATACCCAATTGGAGAGTATAACAACGGCAGGTGCCCTGACTCGCATCCTGTTCAGTTGATCTCCATCTTCTACGAGGTCATCTATCAGACCAACCTCTTTGCCGACCGTTGGTGGAGCGACGGTCAACAACCTTTCGTCTTTTCCCAGGGCGATAGAACAGGATACGGCTTCCACGCCGATTTTGTTAACGGATGGGATGTTGATGTCCTTCAGAAGGCCGTTGACGAGTGTACGAATGACAGTGGTAGACTCGAAGACTGTCCGGTTTTCGGCGAGCTCTTCACCAACGACGAATGCCAGGCCTGTAGGCTTCCGCAATCCGTCGATGAGGAGCTCACTGGCAACCTGACTTCGCTGCCTGGTACGTAGGGAATGCTCTGGAACCGAAACATGTCCGGGAACGTACTTTGACTGACCCTGCTTCTCTTTAGGTTGCAACCCACCTACAGACGGCCCTGAGTACGCCACAGCGCAGTCGTGCAACACTCCTGAGATATCCTCTCCCACCCAATACTTCACGAACATGATCCAATCGGTAGGCTGGGAATACCAGGGCTGCGCATCCGACGACATCGCCTCGCGCACACTGACCGGCGGCTTCACCTGGTCCGACGACATGACGGTCCAACACTGCATCGACTACTGCAAGGGCGAAGGTTTCATCCTCGCCGGTCTCGAGTACGCCAATCAGTGCTACTGTAAGCCCTCCCCCTCTCCAACCCCCCGTTTTACAACCAACCTCTTTCCTCATCTCAAACACACTCTCTAACATTCTCTCCCCTCAGGCGGCAACGACTACGCCAACCAAGACGCCGCCCCAAACCCTGACATCCTCGGCAACTGCTGGCAGCCCTGCGCCGGCAACGACCAGGAAGTCTGCGGTGGGTCCGCCGCCCTGAGCGTATATAAGAGCTGCGACGGCGGCGCGTGCTCGAATGCCGTTTTCCACGTCAACGGCACCGAGTCCACTTCCTCCTCCTCGGGTGACTCCTCGTCCTCGGAGAAGAGGAAGAGGCATATCCATAAGCATGCCCATGGCCATGCGAAGTTCCACTGAGTGTCGCTTTCGCATAGCGAGGTGAGGTGAGGCAAGTCGGTGAGAGGGAGGGAGGAGAGGAGAGGAGAGGAGAGGAATGGTGGGGTTTAACTTTCTGAACTTGGAAACACGGGCATTCCGTGCTTCTCTTTTTTTAAACTTTTCGATTTGACCGGCTCGTTTGATACGGGGATCAGCAGCTGCGATGCTTAAGGGGTATGGCAACTGATATCCGGCTTAGAAGTGGCCATCGGCGCTCAATGTTTGGATAACATTCTGAATCGTCAATCCCCTCGATTGTTTCAGGGCTGTATGAGGACACAATAAAAAAATACAGTAGACATAGGTTTGGGAGAACAGGACACGGATGGAGTCGCGAATGCCAAACGAAAACGCTTATGATGAGGAGATCTGATACAGTGCTTTCTTTTTCTTGTCCTAGACCTTGCTACAGTCGTTTACGTCGAAAGTATAAGAGTTTAAACGGTCTCCAATCTTGAGTTGCAACGACACGAACTGATGTATGCCGCGACCCCGTAGACTCCAGCTACATTCTTGGCCATCAGATTGAGAAGTTACGATATAGAGAAGCCAGTATAAATACGAGAAAGTATTGATAGATCAAGGACATCTAACCCCGATAGAAACTTTCCAAGCTTGGGTACCTCATACGATCAGCGAATGTCCCCTCACTTATGTCCACGCACACCGGGTATGGAGTTGCGAATCACGAAAAGCCTCACTTCTTCCAAGAAGACGACCACAGTCCATATAGAGCTAAGCGCTTGTATCCGCATTCGCACTGAACGAACCTCCATTTGCCATCTCATAGCACCGGTCCGTCCTCACTGAAACGGAGATGAGAGTTGAGTATCCTCTTCATCCTTCACGGCAGTGGCAGGATCAGTAGGCAAACCGGACCAAGTATACTAGACGTGATTGGAATGCTCCTGCGTCACTTGCTGAAGGGGCTGTAGCTGTTGGAGATCGCGCTCGTGCTCGCTTTGTCCTTCGTAGGGTACATAGCCGCCCTGCTGTGCTGGCTGCTGGTCGTGATCGGGATGGCCGTTGTACACTGGATAGCCTCCATGCTGGGTTTGCACATGGTCGTTTTGCAGTTGCGGGTCGTGCTGAAGGTGCTGGTCCTGTTGCAGTTGTGGATCATGCTGAAGATGCTGGTCCTGTTGTAGTTGGGGTTCGTGCTGAAGGTGTTGATCCTGTTGCAGCTGGGGATCGTGCTGTAAATGCTGGTCTTGTTCAAGCTGCGGATCGTGCTGGAGATGTTGATCCTGTTGCAGCTGTGGATCATGCTGCAAATGCTGGTCGTGTTGAAGCTGCTGCTCATGTTGCATCTGCTGCTCGTGTTGCATCTGTTGCTCATGCGCGATCTGACTATCAAACGGTCCGTAGCCTGATGACTGCGCTCGCAGCTGATTGACAGTCTCTTGAAGCTGCTTGATCTGTTCGTCCCGCATGGCTTCGCTGGCCTCCAACATACGAAGGCGATGATCTTTGGCTTTGTTCTCTGATCGCAGACGCTTCAACTCGACCTTCATTTCCTCCTCATTGAGCTCGGGAAGATTTTCCTCATCCTCATCTTCACGCTTACGCTTATTTCCAGCGAGGGATGGCTCGATAGCCAGGTCGCCGTTAGTAGTGTCATCATACATTCGAGCTACAGGCGGCTCTGTAATCTGATCAGCACCCGCAGCCGCTTCTTGCAACTCTGAGCCAAAGTCCGGGAATTGAGGCTGAGATGGCTCCTGAACTTGCGGCGCTGCTTGGCCTTTGGACTCGTGCACACGTCGGATGTGCTCGTTAAGGTTCTCTTTCCGTGTGAAGCCCTTGCCAGAATGACGCTTACAATCCTCAAAGGGACACATCAGAGCAGCCTTGGGTCCACCGTGCTTGCCATGAACTTCGCGTTCGTGTCGCAACAAGCCGCCTGAGTAAGTGAAACCTTGCAATTTTGCACACTCTTGATGAGTGCAACGATAAGGACGATCGTGCTTGTCCATGTGCTTGCTGTGCGTCTGTTAGCAGTGCACAAATGATAGAACGTTTTGGAATAGGCTTACCTCCATTCACACTTTCTCTCGAAGGTGATGCCTGCGCATTCTTCCGAGAAGTCACAGTAATACTTGTTATCAGGGTTCACAGGCGGATCGCCACGCTTGAAGGACCGAGAGCCTTTTGGCGAGGTGTGTTCCTCTGCTGATTGCGATCCCTCTTGCTGAGGTGGTTCCGGTTCAGTTTGACTGAAGACATTTTCGTGCTGGTCGGGATGCTGTTCCTGATGTCCATGGCCAGGATAAGGCTCCGGGATGTGATGCTCAGGGACGGGATGCTCGGACATCTGGTGATCTTGAGGTGGGTGATATTCAGTCATGGGCGGCACATGCTCAGCATCACCGTTCATGTCGTCATGGGAGCGCTTCCTGTTCCTCGCCAATACTTCAGGCAACGTTTCGTTGTCATGTGGCGAGTCAACATTCATAGACGATACCGGCGCGTCGGCAGCCAAGTGCGGAGGCGCCATCATGTTTTGCTGCACTTCCGCCATGTTGAAGGTCTTGAAGTTGTTGAAGATGCCTGTAGGGTAACCGTGGGGATCCGCTGGTGAATGTCTATGTCCTTTCAAATCCGCGGTCCAGAAAGAGTCTTGTTGTTGGTGGGTGAAGAAGCCGGATGGCAGTCCCTCACGCGTCGAAATTGGCGTGTGCGACGGTGAGCGATCGGACAATCGCGCATTCAGTGGCAGCGCACGAGTTCGCGATAGACCTCCCAATGCGATATAATCAGCAGATGTATGGCGTTGGAGATGGGATGGCGCGTGGATGCCTTGTTGGGTGCCTTGCGCGTCGAGAGTCGAGAGAAAATCCTGAGGCCACGAAGTTGGAAGAGCGAGCGGGAGCGCAAGCTCGGACTCGGGCAGTCCTGAGCTTGGACCAACACCACCAGCACTGGATGACGTCGCCTCCACACGGGCGAGACGAGACGCAGTGTTGGAGATGTACGTGTCAGTTATACCTTGGTCGGCATGATCACGCGACTCCACACGAGGATGAGCAAAAGACGATGGCACAGGCAGAAATCCATCGTAGGCCTGTGAGTCAGTATCCCAAGACATGTGGGCGGTGTGGCGTGAGAGCTGTGGCGAAGGCCTGGTCGGCACGTCGGAGCTTGCCGTGCGCCACAGCTGAGGGTCAACTCTTCTCGACGAGCGACAGACGTACTTTCGCCCGTGCAAAAGTTGAGAGTTTCGCTGATCAACAACACTTCAAGTGTTGGGCCTGCTCTTTGTAATCGCCCACCGCATGAACGAGTGAGTTGATGTTGATTATCCAGAGTGAAAGGTCTTCGAGAAAGGAAACAGGTTTCTTGCCATCTACCACTAGCGTGCCTTTGTCTCTTGCAGTCATTCACCACTCACTTGGTGAGTGAAACTTCCACCGATTTTGCCCCTGCTTCTGCTCGCGACCGATCAGAAGTTGTTGAAATATTCAATTCGGCGCCATGAGGTTTTCTGTGGCGCCGATTGCAATCCTGTGTGAATGGCTGTCGCGCGATAGGAGACCGGTCTCAACGAGTATCCCACGAGTGCCTCATGACAAAGTCGATTTCTGAAGACCATTCCAGAGCCCTGTCACTCTCAGAGAGTAACGATCATCTGGTCCCAGGTCACTCTGACAATCACTCATCCGCGTGGTCTATCTCGCTTCCCTAATAGTCATAATGTCGTCCTAGGGAGCTCTCGAAGTCTGTCGCGACTCAGAGTACGAAAATTCAGGGCAATGTCAGAAGAATGAGGAGACACATGCAACACCGCTGAATATGTAACGGTCTGTATGCTCTTTGAAGGCGAAGCAGTTGCAAGCAAGCCTCGAGCCAAGCTGACGGGGGAGTCTGAGATTCCACAGTCTGGCATGCTTTGGCACGAATATGGCAAAGCCTCGTGGCCGTGGATGAGAAGCTCATGAGCTTGCATTGGGCACGTCGATGATGTCGCTTCAAACCGCCGATAACGAGGCACAGTGACAGCATAGCCTCCGAGTGGCAAGCCGCGCAAGCAAAGCTGTTCCAAGCACTTACGCAGCTTAAGCCATATACAGTGCCCACAATGGCATGCGAATCTAGTTGCATCATTGAAAAGCCACGGACTAACCAGGCTCTTGTAGCGAATTTCATGGATCACACGTGGGAAGTAGGACTTCTCATTGACCAAATTGTGCAGAGAAATTATCGTTTCCTGTCCATGTTCTTTGTCTCCGGCTATTATACGAGCTTATGAGACCATTATCAAAATGAAGACAAAAGCTACATCCTCGGAATCATGTCTACCTGGAACGCCGGTTGCCACGGGCTCTTGCCGTCGGATAAGACGAGCGCTGCTGCGAGGCAGGAACATTTGGCAGCCGCACGGCTCTCTATCTCTTGTAGGTACGGTATCGCTTGCCGCAACTCTCATGGGCCGTCTATCTTCACGCGGCCGGTCGTAATCTGAGCAGATTTTCGAAACTTGACATGCGGAACATACATAGTAGCTAATGCGACAGTGATTCTACCCAATAGATTGTCTTCCGCAGAATTAGGCAAAGCAAGACATCCCAAAATCATCAATGGAGCGCTCACATCACTTTGTCCCTCCTGAAGGCACGATAGCGCCGACAAGTCAAGACTTCAAGACAACGCCGCGCCATGATTCTTCAGCACGACAGTTCTCTGCCGGAAGCATTGCTCCATCTGTCTTACCGGATGCTCGGGGCCAGGAAGAGTATGCCGCTCTAGTCAGAGAAGCATCAGATGCCATAGAGCCGTCGCGGACTCAGCAACCCGCCCGCCCCGCCACCAACTTCTCACCCACGTCCTCGTCACGGATGGCACTACTGCGCTCTTGGAGCCTTCCGCCGCCTTTGACATTCTGCATGTTCTGGCAAAACGCCCATCGTCAGGACTAGACATCCGGCGCTTGGCTACACTCACGCCCAGTAGGGCGCATAGATGGGACGGAACCAGGTCCCGAAAATGACCCGCCGACAGAAAGACCGAGGAAAAAGAGCAGAACTACGGAGCGGCTGGTACGTGGGGCTGCGACATGGGATCCAGACGCTCCTGACCCGACGGATATAGATAGTGACGATCAGCAGTATGATGAAAGTGACACCCATGCGTTCACTTTCCGGGTAGCTAAGCCTCAGGATCATGACTATGCGTCGTACGAGCATTCCTTTGGTATCAACGGGCCGACTCGTGGACAGGATTGGCTGTGGGAGCCTGAGATGAGCGATGCGGACTTCGGTCCACCTATCGAACCATTCGCCCGGCCGCCCCATCTTCGTCAACGCAAGATAGTCAGCCGTTTTCGAGAGCGCCTTCACGATGACGATCATGCTTCTGGGGATCCTGGTCCAGCTGTTGAACGAGCCGTCGACCTTGGAGGCTATGGGAACAAGAACAACTCCACACTTCCTGAAGTTTCCGCCAAGTCTGGACTACATAAGTCGCAAGAGAACCTCGAGGCTTCCGACCAGAAGGTCACGCCTCCGAGAAGAAAATTGCAGAAAAGAAGACCGGAAGATAAGAGCGTGGCCACCAGAAAAAAGAGCTCCAGCTCATCCAGACAATCGGACATTCCATCAAACCTCGTACCAGGCGAGGGTGTTCCTGCAACACCTCCTGTCCGTCCGTCAACGAATGCCGAAGCCAATGCCGCCCAGTTCGGCGTCGCTTCTTCACCCTTGAACATGATCCAGCGCACCGCAAGGAAAGTGGCTGGATTCTTCGGCGTGATGCAAGAATCTGATACGGCTAGCACGAGTGTGACTGATACAAGCACTGATACAGACGGCGATCGGCAGCAACGTCCTGCTCAGCAATTTGTTGAGCGGTCGACTTTGCCTCATAGGGTGCTGCCGTATGAGGAACCATCGGACGACCCGCCGAAAAATATGAGGGATCGCGCGTATTTGGTTGATCCTGCGGCCGAGAGAAGAGTTGAAGAGAGGCTTGTGAAAGGTGTACATCTTGCTCAAGATGTGGAAGCCGGTCCTTCTAACAAGCATGGTGAGAGGCTTAGGGGAGAAGCATCTGCTGAACTTCCATATGCGGAAGAAGATAGTTTGGTTGGGTTGACAAGGCAATTGAGCAAGACATCCAGCCTGTTATCCCAGGTGTCCAATCTCGAACGACATGCTGGAGAATTCCTGGGCTAGGAGCCGTCTTCTGATCTTGACCGAGAGGAATATGATGAAAAGAGGCCTCCAACTCGATCCTCTTCGGGGACACCGCTGAAAAAGATCGTGGAGAGTGACGAGCCTGATTTTAGTGGAAGGGGTGCAGCGTCATTCGGTACTCCGCCCAAGTTGCGTTACCGGAAGAAACCAGCGACAAGATCGAGGAATGTATCTGGCGCCTCCACTCAGAGCAGACGATGCCCCAGGGCTTCTCGAGCCACCCACCGAGAGAGGATCTTCGTCTCACGATCGACACTGGTGTAGCGGCTCAACAGCAACGGCGACGAAGCAGTGAAAGTATCGAAAGACGAGGGAGCCAACAAATTTCACCTCTTACAGTCACTCCGAGAAGATCATCGACCTTACCAAGCCGTCGCCGTTCATCATCTCAAAGCTCCGAGACCTCGCATCTGTCACCCTTTAGCGGCCCTCAGAGATCTTTAACTCTCCCGGGACGACGCAGGAAGGCATCAATCACCACGGAAAGTCTGCACGAGCAAGCTGCGCTTCTTGAAGAGAGACGGCGTCGGAGCGGGAGCCCTACGAAGCAGCAGCGGCTGGACGACGAGAATGCGGAACCTATGCGAGAGCATTTTAGGGAGGCATCAGAGTCCTTACCTGCATTGGAAAGTCAAGTTGAACAGTTCCAGGCTCCTACAGTCTTGAGCGTAGCTCAACAGCTTCGTCGAGACAACTCCGATAGTTCGCGCAATACTCGCAGCAGTCGTTGCAGTGACGAGGAGCCAGAGACGGATGAGTCCGAAGGCGGTAGGAGAGGCTCGCCTGAGCTTGGGCGAGCTCCTGAACGATCTCTCTCACCCGGGTTCAAAGATGACGGAGGAGATGACTTATGGAGTGACACTCATGCCGAAGACGGCAGTTCAAGCTTCTGGTCCCGCGCGCTTGGTGCTTTCGATGATGTCTGTGAGATGCTTCTGCCGACCCTTGACGAAGACAAGATGGTCCGAGACGAAGAGAAGATAGACAGTGCGATCTTCTCTGGCCAAAGTGACGAATGTGAGGAATGGCGAGCAGGTGAAGACAATGCACTGGACGATTTGTACCTGGGCATTGGTCGAGAGCTTGAGGATCTTGCTGTCGAAGAGTCTCCTATTACGGTCGGTACGGCTAGACT
The DNA here is from genome assembly GCA_037044905.1 of Hortaea werneckii. Lineage (NCBI taxonomy): Eukaryota > Fungi > Ascomycota > Dothideomycetes > Mycosphaerellales > Teratosphaeriaceae > Hortaea > Hortaea werneckii. The sequence continues at coordinate 56,210 of JBAOKB010000132.1, read as the reverse complement.
ACCTGACGAGCCCGATCCATTCCCGTTCTTGAGCAACCATCTTAGCCTACTTGCTCATCAGATCCACCTGCCCAGCTGTCAGCATGTGGGAGGACCAGATCATTTCCGTGACTTGCCTCCCGACCTGCAATCTTCGACCCCGAATCTGGCATGTGAAGAGACAGAGAACACCGAAAGTACTGATCTCTCCGCCGAGACGTACCATGCGATCTTGAAGATGCAAGCAAGTCTACCAAACTATGAAGAACCACTCTGCGTACGCCTCGGAGTCAAGCTTCTCTTCTACGGCCCAGAACAGAGAAAGAGTGTCTTAGATGATCTTTCCGACTGGGGTCTCCATTCGACCGTGAAAGACCTAAGACTGATACTGGACAGGGGGAAGGCTGGACTGCAAACCTTGCTTCAAGAATTCTACACGCGCGAGATAGAGCAGAGGCGTAGCCGACAACGTCAGAAGTCTTTGGAGGATGATGAAGCGTACAGGGAGAACGCCGATGTGCCAGGCGGACTCCGAACGAGAAGTAGAAGCGCCACTCCAAGCGGCGATCAGCGCAAGAGGTTGCCACCTGCTTATCCGAGGATACCAAGTGTCAGTGGTCTGCCGCCGAGAAGTCCAAGTATATTGCCTTCTGTCCCTGCCATCCAACTTGCGCCGAGCAGTATCAGCTTCGGCACAGTTGAGAAAATCCATACTGGTTTTTCGTATGATCAACCAAGCTCTCAAGCTGAGAAGAAAGTGAGGCTGGCTGCACATTTCAAGCAAAAGGCTGAAGAGCTAGAGGATATCGAGTCTGAGGACCTAAGTCTCGGATTGTGGTCCTTTCCATCCCCTCTTGGCTCTCCGGAAACTTTGCCAGAAATTGGAGATATTGTAGTTGATCCGGTTGAGCAAGTAGGGAAAAAGTCGGAAGAGCTTTTGAAGCAGGCTAAAGCGCTTCAGAGTGAGATCAAGCATGGACGTGGATTGATTGCCAATCTCTCCGGCCAGAAACACAAGTCGGATGTAACGGAGAGTGATGTTCAGGCAGGTTCATCTGCTACGAATAATCGCCAGAGCGAGGAAGGGTGCGCTTCTGAACATATTGAAAATATCAGCCCCACAGCTGCGGAGGCAGAGCACCTGGATCTTGGTGCTTCTCCAAAGAACCATACAATAGACAGACGCTTGGAGACTGTGGCGCCAGTGGTATCAGATGCATCCGCCAGTGAGACGGTGCTGCCAGATCGCACGCCAACAGGTTTGCAAGCGCCTCCTTCCCCTCCATCATCGATCGACACCACCTCTACATCCTCCAGCGAACGCCAGCGTCGCCTCAACCACCACTTAGACGGCAGACGCAATTCTTGGACGCCCGGCAAGACGAAATCCTCGGCCAGTGTCGGCACCAGTTCAGGCGAAGCCATCCATCTCCAGCATGCCCCAAGCGCTGCAGAACACCTCCTTTCCGTGTTCGCCCAGCCTTCAGCCACCAGTCCGAGAAGGAAAAGACACCGGGACTCAACGGTCGAGAGACTGGAAGCTGAAGCCGCTAGGGCAGTGGTATCCCATCGTCTCCAGCACGAAGCATCAGAATGTGTCGTCGCGGAAGCCAAGCTGGAGGAGAGAACTAAGGAGAATACGGCGGTGAATGTTGGTCGGGCAAGACGGTTATCAGACGTTGCTGCGGGATTGAGGAAAGCTGCGGACTTGCCGAAGGAGAGAAGGAAAATGGAGTTGCCTCCGGAGTTGCAAATGACTGTTGCGAGGAAGCCTTCGGAGATGTCGAAGAGGGAAGGGAAGATGCCGGTGCGTGAGACTGCGGGTGGAGGCAAGGAGGGGCGTCGTGTGTCGTTCTCGGATCCTTTTGACGATGGGTCTACGACCGATGAAGAGGATCGACATTTGTCGAAGGCTGAAAACCTGGACGTCCAGATTGGGAAAAGCACTTCTGAAGCAGTCGAGGGGCTGAGCAATACGTTGTCTCGGTCTCCGAGGTATCAGCAGGCTAGCCTTCCGCCAGGAGCGAACATTGTTACCGAAGAAGTGAAGGATGCGCCGAGAAAAGACAGTAGCAGGAAGACATCTGATCCCCATCCCGTGAGTGCTGGTCATTCAGCGACTGTAGTGACTGGCCAGAGTGAGCCAAGCGTGCACGATCAGGTCGACATTCTGGACTTTGGTGACCAGGCACATTCTGTTGCCAGATCAGCGAACGAGTCAAAGGGTGCTACCACTGTCTCCAAATCAACATCTCCAATCAATATCCCTGAGACTTCCGCCAGAATCAATCTGTCCGCAGCACCTGAACTTGACCTCAATTCACAGCAGCTCACTCCTGCCCGTCCACGCGCGCCCCGCAGCTCTAGCTTTGCAGACCCAAACCGCACGCGCCTACCACCTCCCGTTGACCTCAGTTCACAGCTTCCGCCAACCTGGAATGCTGCCGGATCTGTCTCCGCAACACCAGCTTCGCCTGTATCCTTAATCACAGCCGAGCTTGAAAAACGACGTCGTGAAGACAGGGATAGAAAAGAGCGGGAAGAGGCTTTGAGGATCGATCAGGAGAGAATGGAGAGGTTGGCGCGGAGTGAATGCGAGGGTGAGCCTTGATTTGTTTTTCTTTCTTTGAATTCGGAAGGAGCACTTCGTGCTAGCGCCTTCCCTTGTTTGCTGTATAAAAGCGTCAATTTATTTTTCCAACTTGCACATCTTGATATCAAGCTCTGGTGTCTTTCTTTCCCGCTTGCAGTCTCGCATCAGCTTTGATGTCGTTTCAGCAGAAAATGCTGACTTTGCTTCGCGATCAAGTGAAAGAGCCACTTCCCCGTGAACGGGGTTCTGGCATGGAGTCACTTCATGACAATCAGCTATCGCCGACAACGCCGCCACCGCCGCCAGAGCACCGTATCGGCGCACGCTTCGAGGCGGGACAAATGTTGCAGTCTGACGAGGAACTACCGCCGATCCCTCCCTCTCCTCGTTTGCGCGACGATCCTCGCTTCGAGACTGCCGCGTTGAGCCAGGCGCACAAGCTATCACAACGGACGTCCGATGCTGTTCTTACTCGGTCGCGAAGAGGGGCGGCTGGAGGAAGTGACTTCAAGGAAGCGATGAGCCTCACCCGTGAAGATTTTAAGAGACGCGATGGAAGCGATACGGCCACTGATAATGAGAGCGATTGGGAGGACGAAGTAGGAGGGGTGTCTCAACTCCATTCTCTCGCTGACCAAGCACGCACTCGTCAAGAACGGAAGGAACGGCGGAAGGCTGAGCGGAGACAGAGGGACGCGACGACGAATTCGTCGTCCTCGTTAGCACCGGCGAAAAAGGCTACTAAGACCCTCGCAGAAGTGCTCAACAAAAGGTACGAAGAAGTCAGCAAGGCCAACCAGTCCGAGGATGTACCTGGAGGCAACACAGAGCGGAGTCTAACCCGCAAGCGCGGCGTTGCACTCCCGCCTGTCTCCGCTCCGCTGTGGGTTTTACGGAGTGTGGACGGCGAAAACGCGATGGCGGAGCGAGGGTACTTCAGAGCATACGCCCACATCCATCAAAACATGCAATGGCAGATGCGGGAAATCGGGCAGGAGAAAGTCTGGCCTGCTCTCCCGACGCCGACGAAGGATCCGAGTCGCATTCAGGAAGGACTTGAGCGGATGCGGCGAGGGCATCACGAGAAGGCTGGGGGAGTCCTGGCAGATGGGAGTGGGATGGGTGATTTGGAGATGGAGACTTTGAGGCGTTCCGTCGCGTGGGATCCGGATAGAGCCTTGGAGACTATTCGGCAGATTGAGCGGAGGGATGGGCCTGGGTCCGCGTGGATTGAGACGAGCCCGGCTGGGACGCGAGTTGTGCTTTCAGCGGCAGGGCAGAAATAGGGCGGGCAAGGGGAGAAAGAGGGAGAGCAGGCTGAAAGGGTGATGGTCAGCAGTGAAGTGAGGTTGATAGAGGAGCAAGGCCGATGTCCATGGCGCACGTGCGAACGCGTCGCGGGGCGAGCCGCTGGCGTCGGTAGTCGGCGGTCGGCGTTTGGCAACCGAGGGCTGTTTGGGCGTTGATAGAGATGAGAAGGCACATGGCAACAGCGGATTGTTACAGTACTTTATGTCAAGCAGCATTTACAACCACGATCCTCTAGATTTTAACGGCATCCCACGCACGACCACATCCATCCGTAAGGCGAGACTGACTTACCGCCGCATTGAAGTGCTGTACACATCCCACTCTCGAACAACTCGTCTGCCGCCCACATTGAGAGAAGCTTCCAACTGTTCTGCGCTCTTGGGCTTTGTCGCCCGGCAACAGAGATAGCTGCACATACAGAGACGGCGGTTGCTCTAGACTTGGATTGCTTCTGAATTACGTGCCACGATAATGGCTCAGAACCCGAACGGCCTCGGCGCCAATGCCAACGCAGCCATGTACAATGGCGTAAACGGATCCATTATGCCTTCAGCAGGCCACTACTCAGATATGCAGACCTTGATGCAGAATATGGAGACCCTATCAGGATGGTTACAGCAAAATAGAGAAGAGTGGTCACAGTTGCAAGAAGGGCTGAGCAGGGTAGAGCGGATGGGCATACAGAATGGAGGAACATTACCTGGACCCAGAGAAGGAGAACAGCTTAATGGGGATGCAGAGGGTATGATATCTCTCTTGTTCACAAACTATACGTTCCAGTCCCACTCCCTTTAGAACATCTCGGCTAATGAAGTACATGTCCAGCCCACGACCCCGACCAACCCCCAACAACCACCCAACTCTCCACCGCCCTCTCCGCCGCCCAGGCCCGCATCGCCCATCTCGAAAGCACCCTCAACACCCACTCCACCCTGCAAACCCTCTACGAGGAAACCCTCTCCGACGCCACCGATCGCATCCGCCAGTACACCTTCGAGCAGCAACAACACACCATCGCGCTTCACAAGCATTACACTACCTTACTCAGCCAAAGCCGGAACGAGACGATCGAGGCCCAGCTCACGCACCAAGCCTGGCAGGGCCATATGGAACGTCTGAGCGAAGGGATCAGGGAAGCGATGAGAGCGAGGGCGGAGGAGAAGAGGCCGTGGTTGGGGAGGATTCAGGGGCTGAAGGAGGAGAATCGGGTTTTGAGGAAGATGGTGGGGTGGGAGCCGCCGGCGGAGGATAGTGAGGATGAGGAGGAAGCCGAGCAGAGTGGGGAGAGGGGGAGGGGGAGTGTGGGTAGTGGGCAGCAGGGCTTGCATTAGGACGGGAGTTGTTTAAGGGTGGTTTGTATGATATGGGGGCTTTTGGGGGCAGGCCTTGGGATGACGGGCTTGGGTTAATCTTTCTTTTTTTATGATCATGTGGAAACAGGATACCCGGTACGCGAAAGATTACTGTATGCATGTATTTTGGTCAACAGACGAAAGAGCAGAGGAGCGGTTTCGAGATGTCTCTTGCCATGCAGCCCGACTACTCACACGAGACTGCTGTTCCAGGCGCAAAAGCACTAGGACTTGCGCCATTCTGCGCATACGGAATCGATAACCCACGGATCTAGATTCCAAGCATGCGGTCGGGCGAACTTCAAATCAAGGCTAAAAAGATCTGCTAGCTCTACGGCCACGATGCCAATGGTCTCTTAAGCCAGCTCCTACAGAAGCCGAAGTGCAGACCCTGTGAAGACCATTGTAAGTACTGTTTGCCATGTCCCGTTCAAGCTTCTTTGACAGTCCGAGACATGCAGCTGCAGCTTGCCCATTCGCAATCCAGGAAGTACAGAGGCTCTTGGATGCTTATTGTTTGCTTCGCTGACTCTTTATCCCTTCCTTTCAGATTCTGGTTTGCTGTTGTAAGGCAGATTTTGCTACGAGCAAAGCTGGGATCTCTTTGAGGAAGCAAGCATGCTAGACGGGTATATTAGACCTGTGGTGCTGTGGAGGTTGGAGTTTTGCCTCATCCTCATCTTCATCCCTCGTTTCCTCACACCCTCATCATCATGGCCCCCAAAAAGGGCAAGAAAAGCAACCCCAGCACCAACAAGGCGGCCCCTCCGCCGGCTGTCCTTTGCATTCGCTGCCCGGATGTAAAGAATGCCAAAGACAACAAGCATCAGAACAACTTCGCCACTTGCTCAAACAAGTACCCCACTCAACCTACCTCCAACACGCCTGTCCAGAAGAGCGCCAATGACCTCTGGTGGCCTTTCGCCGCGGGCGAAAACAACTTCACGTTCGCGACGACAGAGGACTGTGATCAGCTCTTGGACTTCGCCAAGCAAGCTGTCGCTGACGCACAGGATATTCAGCCCAGCATCATGGAGTCTGTTCCTGAGATCAAGAAGCGGGAAAGGGCATTGGAGGAGTTCCGCAAGGGGCAGGAGTACTACGGCAAGCAGATCACGAAGGGTTCGCTGGAGGCTGCTCTCATCAGGAAGGCAGAGCTCAAGCGGGAGAAGAAGGAAGGGAGGAGGCAGGATCATGAGATTCGTGTGCAGCGGGAGGCTGCGTTGGCGGAGGAGGCGGTGAAGGTTGAGTTGCAGGCTCGGAAGAAGGATGAGCAGCCTTCCGCTGCTTTGGCAGAGAAGACGGCAAAGCTCAAATTGCAGACTCATGAGCAGCCTGGGCAGGGGAAGGCTGCTTTCGCACAGGAGACGGGAAAGGTCACTTCGAATGCGACCTCCAGCAATGCGAAAGCGCCGTTCGTCAATCCTCCCAACGAGTGCTTACGTTGTCCACGTTCGCATCGAGACAAGGCTGCCGAGCATTATCAGCATTCGCGCGGTCTCGTGACCTGTCAGCTGCAAGATTTCAATGTCGCAAAGGGGTGGAATCCACAAGACCTTTGGCCTTCGATCACAATCAACCACAAGGACTTGGACAAAGAGGAGGAACTTTCCGAGATGAAGTTGGATGCTCTGCTCAGAGTGGACAACGCGGCAAATGATGATGGGGTCAGAGATGTGTTCAATGCTTTGAAGAAGGGTGATACGTCGGGGACTTTCACCTTTGGCCCCTTGCGCTTCACCAAGAAGATCGCCGAAGACGTCGTCACTGCATTTGCACAGCCTCACTCCATCGCACAGGCTGGGGCAGATCCTGAGGATCAATCGTCGAGCGGGGAAGCGGATACTGGGAATGGGACATTGGGCGTGGGCTCACAACCCGCTGCCCCTTCAGTCGGCGTTGCTGGCCCGTCAGTCGGCGTCGCTCCTCCCTCTCAGCCTTCCGCTCCTCGTAAGTCTGAAGCGCAGCGTTACACGAAGAATCATCTTGGTCTCCGTACAGAGCTTGCCAACAAAGCACAAACGCCCAACATTCGGACCAACTTCTTGAAGATGACTTGGCCTTCTCAGATCCACGTCTATTCAGTCGAAATGGTGCGCAGCTTCTTGCAGAACAACGCACCTATTTTAGTCAAACGTCAAGCTGACAAGCTGTCGGTGATGGACGTGATCAGTACGCAAAGCCTTCCGCAGCACCTCTCCCAGAGGGATGCGAATGGCGTTTCAAGGAGCGACTACTGGGTTACAGACGGCGACCTCATCTGGTCAACGAAGCCTCTTTTCGATGCTTCCGACGAGACAGCAGAACCTCCTGTCCTATCAACTTCGAACAACACTCAGATTCAGTACATCAATGAAATGGGCGACCAGCTCACCGTTGAGTATGTCCGCATCTCGTACTTAAGAACTATAGATCTCACCGAGAACATCGGCGAGCTCTTCTATGGTTCTTCGGAGCCCTCTTGGGATGATGGCACGCCTGGGCTGATCAGCAGAGGCCTAAATCTATTCTTCACCCGATTCGCCCGTGAAAACGCCAACAACACGACCCCTACGCTCAATAAGTCTTTCATCAATGAAAGACTGAAATCTCTTGACAGTGCTGGCGCCCTTCCTACAATTTTCGCGATGAGAGGCTTCTTTCTGTCTGTTAGACCAGGCGTAGAGAGTCTGTATATCAACATCAACAGGGCCACCTCTCCGTTCATTGAGGCAGATCTCACTGTGCAACAGATGATGGATCGACTCGTTCAGCAACAAGGACGAAGTCAGGGAGAGGCCAGAGCTGTGCTGAAAGGACTCAAGGTCCGCATCATCTACGACAAAGTAGTTAACTTTGCGACCGATCAGCAACGCATTCATTTCATCAATTGCATCGGGGTGAAACCGAATAGTGGGCCTGTATTGTACCAAATCAATCAGATCCATGCCAATCCGACATATCAGACCCACGGACACCAAACTGTAACCGTGCACGATTGGTACACACCTCCTCAGTTCCAGAACGATCCCGATGCACCAAGCCCTGCGCTTACATTCACGGGTAACGAGTATGCTGTCAACGTGGGCAGTGACCCCCGCAGAGACCGAGATAACGTCTGCTGGATTCCGGCAACCCAGCTTCGCATTGAGCCATGGCAGAAGTTCAACGGCAGGTTGACAAGCGAACAAACGACTAATATGCTCGCTGCTGCCTTGATGCAGCCTGCTGCACACAGAAACGAGATTCTTGGTACGAATTACAAAGGTGGTCTTCATCACTTTGGCTTCAGTGGGAATGCGGCGGCTGGGCCTGATGACCGTCAAGGTCTGCTCGAGACGAATAGCATGAGTGCCGGGACCGACTTCATTAAGATCCCCGGCAGTATGCTACCTGCTCCAGGCTTGATCTACGCTCAGGAGCAAGTGAGGCAAGGGGCTCAGTTCAGACTCAAAGACCCGGATGCAGATCGTTTAATGGACGCCATGAAACCGAATGATGCGAAATGGAATCTGAGAAATTGCGGCTTTGCCACCGTTGGTCGCACTCTCACGCAAATCCCCGTGTTGGACATCAGCGGCAACTTTGACTTTAACCTCAACCAGCATTTCGAAAGCACCATACGCCAGCAGTTCGGTATGCACGGTCTCACCACTAATCCACGTGTCCCGTTCATTGTAAATGAACAATCACTGGGTCGTAGTGGCATGGATCGGACCTGGGAGAACAATTTCAAGAATGCATTGCAGACGATTGGTGCACAATGTACTACTCCGGACACGCCAGTTATGGTGAACATGAGAGGTCATGGTCAAGACGACTATGCTTGCATCAAGCGCGTTGCTGATCTGAAACTGGGAATACACACTGTCTGCGTAGCCAATGATAAAGTGCTTGTCGACAAAGAAACTTGGACTCGGGCCACTGTGTCCAACATTGCGCTGAAGTACAATATGAAGGATAGTAAGGGGCGCAACCATCACTTCAGCGAAGCAGATCTCGATTTATTGAACAAGATTGGAGGGACGGGCACTATCGTCGTCGGTGCTGATTGTGCCCACCCCATGAAGGGAGCGCATACTGCAACGCCATCCATTGCAGCTGTCGTGGGCAGCACAGATAACGGCTTCATGCACTACCCGGGCTCAATGCGTCTCCAGCCGAGCCGAAAAGAAGACATCTTAGAGCTTGCAGAGATGTTGAAGGAGCGCTTGCTGGACTGGGCCCGGGCATACCACAAGGCCACAGGCAAGCGTCCGGATTTGCCGACCAACATTCTCTTCTATCGAGACGGTGTGAGCGAGTCGCAATACGATATTCTGCGTCGTCGCGAGCTTCCGCAAATACAGATCGCATACAACGAAGCCTTTCGCTATCTTCAACAAATCTTTCCGCAGGCTGGAGCAACAATGCCACCAGACCCAATACCTTCGCCAGACTTTTCCGACTTCGATTGGGAAGGTTGGTCTCGGCAAGGCAGGGTCGAGAAAGAGAAAAAGGCGGATGAGGCATGGGCAGCGCAAATTGCAGCGCAGCCGAACAATGTTCCCTTCAAATTGACTTACGTCGTGGTTGGCAAGCGCCACAACACTCGCTTCTATCCCGATGCCAAGGAAGTTCAAGGGAACAAAGGGAACGTAAAGCCAGGCTTGGTGGTTGATCAGGTCATTACCCATCCTTACAGCATGGACTTTTACCTTCAATCCCACGAAACGATCCAAGGCACTGCTAGATCAGCCCACTACTTCACGCTGCAGAACAACATGGGCCTCAGTGCAGACAACTTGCACAAAATCACTCACATGCTCTGCTATGCCTATGCTCGCGCGACGAAAGGTGTATCCTACTGCGCTCCTGCATACTACGCCGACAAGCTCTGCGACCGCGGTCGAGCCTATCTTCGTCACTACTACATGGGTGTTCCAGGGTTTGAACCCCGTGCACTGAACCGTGCGGTGGACGGTCGACCGCTGGAGACCTATGAGCGTTACATTCGAGACATTCTAGCCGATGTGCGTGATGATGCCCACTATCGACCTTATCTTAATTTAGCACCCCAGCAAAGACCCCAGCAAAATGGCGTTCTTCGTCAGAACCCATGGCACCCCAACCTTGACAACACCATGTTCTACCTCTGAGCGGCTTCGGCGCTCGTTCTGTCTCTACCGCATTACATCACTTCTCTCTGGAGTAGCAGCTTGGTTCCTTACCTCTTTTGGGGGAAGACATAGCTCATTCTACCATGACAGCTACTTCATGCTTCTTTCTTGGCGCATCAGATCATGCTGGCTGCCATTCATCGCTTTGCATTTACTTTGGAAGGGTTTTCGCGGAGTATCAGATCATCGATCTTAGGTAGACACTTGGCGTACCAGTTCGGCTGGCTGCCATCTCTGACAGCTCTTATTAGACTTATTGAAATGAAACCGATTCATCACCTTTTTCTGACGTTTTCTTCCCTCTCTGTTCTACCCTCATTGATCTGTCTGGTTGTGAAATACATGTCATGATAAGCTTTCGCTTCCCCTCGCTTTGCTAGTCCGTCTCGCCTTTTTCTGTTTCTTTTTCTTCGTGATTCGCTTGCTGTCCTCCTCGATTGCTCAAGATCATTGCCGCCTGACCACATTCGCCTTTGCTCTACTTTCCACTTGCTCTCATTTCCACTTGCTGTCCGCTGTACTTGCTTCCCGTTGTACCCGCTCTCCGTTGTACTTGCTCTCCTTTCTGCTTGCTCTTCTACTTTTGTGTTCTTCTACCCGCTTGCTCTCATTTCTGCTTGCTCTCCCCATGCCTTCAGCCTTCTTCAACAGATGATCCCGTATGCTTCTGTGTCAATGAGCACTATACACACGCTCAATCTAACGGTCACGCTCAAACCGAGAAGTCGAGGCTATAGTCTTCCCGCTCATCTTTAGTGCCACAGCAGACTCCGTCGGCGTTTTCGCGACAATAGCTACCAGCAGTAAAGTCGCGCAGGAAGTCACACAGGTCTTTGTTGGCACACTCCTTGTTTGGGAAGACCGGGAAGTGGCAGTGGGTGTCGTAGTACATGCCGACAAGCTCCACGTTGTTATCCCGCATGTCGGCGTATGCTTGCTGGATTTCGATTGCTTCGCGTGTCCGTACCCGCTTTTGAAAGCCCACGACCTTCTTGAATCGGTTATCTGGCGGATAATCGGTAATGGTACCGAATTCCTCGGCGACGTTGTCGATGATGTTGGATGGGTCGTAGGAATAGTACGGCATGAGACTGATAGCTTGGATGCTGAGACCGGCTGGCGTTTCGACATCAAGGATGGGATGCGTCCCCGGCGTTACCTCGTCTACATTGGACCACAGGTCTTCGCGCTGCGTGCACGTCAAGATCAAGCGAAGGTGACGAAGTGATGGCAGGTCCGAGATGATTTCGACTGGGTCGATCTCGGGACCACAGCAATCATCACTATCGTGGTATGCGACGGGGTATACATCGCTCTTAAGTTCAAAATGGTCATTTCGTAGTTTCGAATGATCCTCTTCGATAGAACGCATGCCGAGTGCGAGGGCAAAGCCACCGTAGGAATCGATGATCTGATCCCCGTACTTCGGGAAGCTCATGAAAGACGGATGGCAGATCGTGATGTCTTTGACCATGTCCCACTTATCTTTACCGATTAAATTCATCCAGTGGTAAAGAGCCAGCCAGCCAGATTGGTTGGAGAAGCGGAAGGGTTGTCCGTAAAAGATGGGAGTGGCCTCGCTGTTGATCTGCTTGTTGGTGCGCAGCAACATCAATGCGGCCTTGACTTTGCGGTAGTGATCGAAATGCCACTCATGGGTCTCTTCATCTGGGGTGCAGGTTTTCCAGAAGCTTTCGTACGGCTGACCGCGAACGAGAGGGGCGAAGTCGATGGGGAACTCTGGGATCAGCACGAGCTCGTAGATGCGGTCACGGATCTCGCGAGGGAGATCAAAGAACCGGAAGGGCTGGTAGTCCTATGTCCCCGAGTCAGAATCCTAACGGACAACACAATGATTCGAATACTAACCTCTTCATCTGTCGCCTCGCATTTGGACAGTGTATTGCCGTCAGAGATGGCAAGCTTGTCCATGTCGATCTAGTAAAGTGTGTTAGCCCCGAGCTATCAGTAAGTCATGAGAGAAGCCTACCTCATCGGTCATGTTGGCAGCCTTCGTGGCCTCAAAGTTGTTGAGAGAAGATGTCATTTTCGCAGTGGCTGGAGATAAGGGTCTTGAGATTGGACAAGAGCACACTTTCGTTGAACCCGGCCCAGTGTGAATAGAATACTGAGAAGTCAAGGGAAAAGAGGTGTGACTGATGAAGGTGTCGGTAAGAAGTATTTCGAAGGGACCGGTACAAAAGCTTAGAAGCTGGAGGTGGTCGAAAGAAAGGGTCGTGGATGTCAAGGTGTCAAGTTGACAAAGTAAGGTATGAAGAAGTCGAAGTGTCAAAGTGTGGAAAGGTCAAGATTTCGAAGGTGTCAAAGTTATCAACTCAGGAAAGAAGCCAGAAAAGAAGAGTCTTCTGTACTGCAGCATCGAGCAGTCACGCGACTTGGGAACTTATCGGTGTATTGCTCGTGAAGGGGGGCAAAGACGGCATTCACCTGGACTTGGCCTCTGAGGCTCGTGCGCGCCAATCATGCATGCAATAGCTATCGGATCTCGTGTCATTGCTGTTTAGTAGTCATCGCCTATTGAGTACAACGTGCATACAACCCTTGCATCTACGGCAAACTTTTCAAACGCATTCACTTTTCCGCGAAAGCGACAGCAGGTGCCATTCACAGCAATCCAATCCTCGGCGAACTTTCTAGAAGCATTCACTTTTCCGCAAAGACGATAGTAAGAACCATTCCCAGCAACCGCATCCTCGGCCTCGGACAGACACGCACTTCAAACCAAGAATGTCCGCATAAGCCTAATCCTCACTCCATCATCGTGAGCGCACTACTTCTCACTCAACACAAACCTCCTCTCGACCTCCCTAACGCCCTCGTCACCCTCAAACATAAGCTTAACCAGCGAGGTATCCCCGTCTTTGCCGCCCCGCCAGGTCTCGCTGACTTCGGCCTTGTAGAAGGTCGTGGTATCCGGATACTGCGCCAGAACACCTTTCCCTTTCTCCAAAGAAACCAGTCCGCGGTTGCTCTCCGGGATCTGGATGAGCTGCGAGACGGAGGCGCGTTGCGGTGGTGGCGCTTCGCCGGATGTATCGGCGTCTTGGACTTCGTACCGCCGTTGCTTGCCTTCGCCGATGACGGCCGTGACACGGCATAGTATGCCTTCGCCTTCTGGGTTCTCTCCAGATGAGGATTTGGGGGTGTGGCGACAGAAGACTACTTCGCCCATCTTGAGGACTAGGCGGTTGGAAGGGCGAGAGGAGCCGCTAGTGAGCTTGCCGCCGACTGATGGTGTTGTAGAGGGTACTGTGCTGGTCGTCGATGGCGGCACGGCATCGTTTCCGGAGCTGGCCACGCTCTCAGCGCCATCTTCGAGCTTGACAGACGTTTCGCGGGTAGCCGGGATGGAGTTTGCGCGGGAGCTGGCTGTCCCTTTCGACTCCGTGCCAAAACGATTGGCGGAGAGGTTGATGCGAGGTGAAGCCGCCGCACTGCTTGCACCACCTTCATCTGCTTCCTCGGCAGCTACAGCAGCCGCGTTTCCTCCTTTCGCTCCGCTACCACTTACTGCTCGCTTTGCTTTTCCTCCGGCGTTTCGTCCACCAGCCGCAGCCGCTCTTTCTCTTCCCTGTGAGCCGCTGGATTGAAGTGCGGCTGCGGCTGCAGACTCCTCGCTTGCCTCTCTCAGCCCGGCCAGGATCTTGATGGAGTCTAACAGGTTCATCTCGTTGGCGTTTCCCTGAATGATGTGCTGCACATCTTCGCAGAGCTTGACATTTTCGCGATAGAGCGCTTCGAGCTTGTCGCCGATGGAAGCTGATGCTGGCTTTCCTGAATCGATCAGTCCGGCTTGCTGCCCTTCAAGGTCCACAATCTCGAAGCCTATGGCATCTGAGCGAGCCTGCAGCATGTTTTAGCTAATGCATGAGCAAAGATCAAGGTGAGCTTCCAAAGTTATAGATCAAGTCAATGGCAGTCATCGGAATTGCAGCGATGGGAGTTACTGTGTCTTGCAAAACAAAATAAAATAAAATTCGAGGAAAGAGAGGGGAAAAGGCTTGAGGCTCTATTTCCCGTTGAGAGTATGGAGGTCCACAGCGACAGGATGGCGAATCATGGAGAGCTTATCGTATTCCAGTCTTAATGATTTGTGGCCAGGGGGAGGTGGTACACAATGTGCCTCGAGCTTAGCTGTAGTGGCTCACGAAGGGCAGGTCCTTGGACGGGTACATAGTATACTAACATTGAGAATGATGGACTTCGAGTGTCTTGCGCGATTAAGGGAACCAAAAGTTCTGAGAAAAAGCCGAAGGGAAATGGTTTACATACTGTCATTTCCTTAACATCCCTCGCTCTGGTCTTAATCTCCGCCCAGAGTCGGCGCTCTTCGTCGGCATCCTGATTATTATGGTTCGCGCGACCCCTGTTTCGTGAAGACATGATTCGTGATGCTGATATGCAAGCCGTAACTCCCAACGCCGAAAGAAAGATGTTCGAATTGCGAAGGTAGGAAGAAAGCTGCTGTGCGAAGCTGTCAAGGTATGTGATGAGATGTAGTGGGAAGCAGCGGTGCCCAGACCCTTGGACTAAAGTTGCCATGCAGCTCGGAAGCAAGCGGGCAAGCGTGGCGGAGTGAGCTTCAATCGATTAAAATCCAAGGAGATCTCAAACAAAGACAAGCTGAGTTTATTTGGCTGGCGCCCAAAATTCGAAGTCCACTGATTGATGTCTTAAGTAATTTTGCATCAATAATGCTGCCCCGAGTTGAATGGAGTACCTGCTCCGGCAGCTTTGCTCTTGATGGTGGGGGAGAACGCCGACTCGACGTGACGTGGGGGTGATGGTATAATTGCCTATATCAGCGTGTTCTAGATGATAGACCGCCTTGGGAAAATTCACCACGCGTTGAATGTCCAACACTTCACTTTCACTGATTATCCAGATACTTGAGAGCTGCATCATTAGATTGTGAAATCCGCCAGAATGCAAGTCCCCCTCCTCCGCCTACAATGCGGTACGTCTACTACCTTCCACATCGACGCGACTGTCGCTGACACACTTCAGGATGTAACAGCTATGAATGGGGCAAGCTGGGCAAAGACTCAGCTGCTGCCCGCTTCGCCTCTGCTACACCCCAATCCGACTTCTCCATTCAGAATGACAAACCCTATGCGGAGCTTTGGATGGGAACTCATCCCTCCAATCCCTCCAAAGACTTGACCACTGGCCGAACCCTGCTCGACCTCGTGCAAGACAACCAACAACTACTGAGTCCGCAGATAGCCGAGAAGTATGCCAACAAGCTTCCGTTCTTGTTCAAAGTCCTGTCAATACAGAAGGCATTGAGTATACAAGCCCACCCGAACAAGAAGCTTGCGGAGCAGCTGCACCAAAGAGATGGAAAGAATTACCCGGACGACAACCATAAACCTGAGATGACCATCGCGATCACGCCATTTGACGGTCTGTGTGGCTTCAGACCTCTTGCGGAGATAGTACACTTCCTCAAGAGCGTACCCAGCTTGAGGCAGCTGGTGGGCGAGCAGGCTGCGAAGAACTTTGAAGACACCGTCAAGGGCCAGGAAACAAGCACCGACGAGACACAAGCGAAGAAGAACAAGGCTGCGCTCCAACAAGCCTTCAAGGCCCTCATGCAATCGAAGCCCGAAGACATCCAGCAGCAGGCCACACAGCTGATCGCCCAGGCCAAGCAAGAAGGCGCATCCTTCGCCGCTGGCGGCACCGAGTCGTCTTCCGGCAAAACACTCTCAGACCTCATGCTCCGCCTCGACTCCCAATTCCCCGCCGACATCGGCCTCTTCGTGACCTTTTTCCTCAACTACATCCAGCTCTCGGTCGGCGAAGCCATGTTCCTCAAGGCCGACGACATCCACGCCTACCTCAGCGGCGACATCATCGAATGCATGGCCAGCTCGGACAACGTCGTGCGCGCGGGCTTCACGCCCAAGTTCAAGGACGTCGACACCCTGACCGAGATGCTGACGTATAGCTATGCCCCGATCGAGGAGCAGAAGATGGCTCCCACAGACTACGCCATGTGTAAGCTCAACGCTGCGGCGTATACCAGCCAGAGTAGCGCTATGCTGTATGATCCGCCGATCGATGAGTTCGCTGTCGTACGCTCGTCGCTGAACTCGGCGGGGAGCAAAGTCACGTTCGAGCCGCTGGATGGTCCTTCTGTGATTATTTGCACAGCTGGGCAGGGGACTATCAGTGTTGGGCCGAAGAAGGAGGAGCTGAAGGAGGGATGGGTCTACTTCGTCGGCGCGACGGCGGAGTGTGTCGTGGAGAACACTGGCGAAGAGCCCTTTGTGACCTTCAAGGCGTTCTGTGAGCTGGAGCCGAAGAAGTCGGATGCGGTCAATGGTAAGATGTAAGCGGCGCTGTGGGACACTCTGGGGCCCTTACAGCCGGGTGATCCACCGCTGAGGCTTTAGCAGCGCGGTCTCGGTCATTGAGGCAGCAAAGGTAGTTATGATTCAATGCATAGGTATGATGGATACGTATCGGACGAAGAGTTTTCAAGATCTAGTTGTTTCGCGACTCTGAAATGAGATATGCCTCCTTCTGTGCCACTAATAGTCCTACGGGCGTTAAATGAGCGGCAGCTTTGTTGCGTGTCGGCCTCGCTTTTAGTAGAGCTTCAGGAGCAGCACACGAGCTTTGCGACATCTTCTTGTTTGCACGAGTGCCGTCCGAGCGAGCAATTGTTGGGCGACGATGAGAAAAGGACTAATTGAGCAGGTGTTGGGATGAAGAGCAGCCAATGGCATGCGCACCGCGTAGATACAATGGCTAACTACATTTAAAAGAAGATAAGGCTGGCTGTTCGTGGAGATAGCCCACGCGATAAAGATCGGAGCTTGAAGTCTTGAGAAGGCGCTCTGGCATTCACTTGGCGGATCGAGTTTAGCAAGAGGCACCATCCGGCACACCCTCGCAGTCGTCGCTAGCCTCGCCACCAGTGATATCGACGCCCGACCAGGTCCAGTCAGAGCAAGCAGCGCAGAGAATGTAGACCCGCTCAGCATCGTCGGTGACCGAGCCAGTCACGCCATCGAGCGTGACGTCGGTGATCGGGACACCGTCAGTTGGGGTACCAGTCGGGCTGCCGTTCTCGTAGTCCTGCTCGAACTTGATGCCGTACTTGGTGATACCGGACATCGTGACATCCTTGTAGGTGATGCCAGAGACGGAACCCTCCTCGCCGGAGATGGTCTTGATACGGATGCCGTTGGTAGAGTCCTCGACCGAAGAGTCCTCGATGTTCACCCCAGCGACGGTGTTATTGTCACGGCCACCGACAGAGCCGATGGAAATTCCGTGGCCACCGGAGCATTGTCCGCCGGTGAAGGCGATGTTGGAGCCGGAGTTGATGGCAAGGCAGTCCTTCACGAAATGTTAGAGTCAGACTCGTGAATAGAGTGTTGCTAGAGTCAACTTACGTCCTGGTTCTTGCAAACCGCGCCCTTGATAGTGATCGAGTCACTCTCAGAGACATCATAGCAGTCAGTGTTGTGGCCGCCGTTGTCATCGCCGTCGGTGTTGTCGATCGTGACATCCTGGATTGTCAGTCCCGTAGCATCGTTGACACTGATGGCTTGGACAGGTGTGTTCTTGATGTTCAGGCCCTTGATAATGGAGTCGCCGTGGAGCTTGTGGGCGTAGAAGAACTTGGGCTTGTCGACGCCGCCGTTCGTGCCCTCGCCGTCCCACCACCGGCTTCCATCGCCATTGATCAAGTTGCCCTCGGCACCAGTGACCGTGATATCGGTTCCAGCAATACGGATCAGAGGACCGTCCCACTCTTCGTAGCCGAAGGTCGTGGTGCCCTCGAAGATGACCTGTCCTCGTCACATTAGGTATCACAACCTTGATCGGTCTTTGGGGATCGACTAACGTGAGTGCCATCCTCCAAGTCATTGAGCTTGAGTGTCTCGCCAGCGGGGACAGCGATATCGGACAGAACGATGGTCGAACAGCTTCCCTGGGAAGCGCTCGCAGAAGAAGCACCGTTGGAGCCAGAGAAGGTACAAGAATCGGCCCTCTTCTGAACGTCCGCCGGGTTGGGTGGCGGCGTGATCATAGGCGCAACTGGGCTGCCTTGGACAGCAGTCTGCCCAAGCGCCAGCGCGAGGGCGAGTGCAGAGGAAACGGAAGGCATACTTCTTTCGCAAAGTCAATGAAAGACGATACAGGAAGGAATGTAGTTAAGATGGAGGTTGTTGATGTGGGATAGTCTTGGATCTACAGGTCTTCTTATATGTCTTCGTTGCAATCATTTCACCCCATGATCCATTCGGGGATATCGTTCGAATGATGTCGCGTCCCCTCTTCTCGCTTGCTACACTCAATATGGCATTTCACCGGACGCATAGGATCAGTAGGAGAGAATATCTTCGAATTAGGGCACTATCATTGCTGTAACAAGGCTCTGTAAGCACCTATTGGGGCATTCTGCACAACGATTGGAGGTGTGAATACTCCGAGCCCCTCGAATATCCACTTTGCAAGAAGTCTGGAAGAATACGAAACCGGCAGCCAGGAAGGGGTAAGGATGGAAATGGGCATCCCCGCCTAGCTCCGTAAGCGAGGCCATGGTGAAACCGTCATTCGCGGAAAACGGTGCCGACATGCTTAACTTGAGTTAAGCTCGTCAAGACGAATGGAGGCCAGGGCTGTCACAATTCCGGATCGTCAGGTGCAGTTGTCTTGTTCAGACGCATCGTGCATAATGGAGGTGCTGAAAGTTGAACGGCGACCTCAAGCTCCTTTCTACGGTGAATTGATTTTGCGCTCTGGACAGCTGGATAACCTGTCCCTTTCGTCGCTGGCATTGTCACAGATCATCGCTTCCTAGGGGGCCGACGAATCTGATCGATCCCAACGGCACCGCCGACATCGTGCTCCGACGCAATGACCGTGTCTCCCATCAGTCAGTCGGTTTCCGGTCGATCCCGTCCAAATTCACATAGGAGAACCGCGGTTTGGGAGCAAGTAGGGCAGAACAGATCTCGGTCCTTTCGCCAGGTGGACCCCGACGATCGCCACCTCACATGGCAAGCGGGAAACATCCGGCGCGGACGGAGACGCCTGCAAAGTTTATGCCTCAGGCTTGAGACCAAGTGAATAGGTAGCGAGCGTCTCCCGTCCCGGGTCGTGCCTTCCAGATTAGGTTGCTCAAAAGCTGCGATCTCAGCCACTTCAGGCCTCATCGATCTCTCTGCCTCCACTATATACCAATTGCTATCGTCATCGGGCGCGATCTTGCCCTCCCAAAAGCTCATGTATGCGCCGTGATGAGACTCTTCAACGATGTCTCCCCCGAGCAACACATCCACCGGATCAGGACGCGTTCAGAGACCAGCGCGATCAAAAACGGGATGTCTGACTTGCCGGAGACGAAAAGTGCGCTGTAATGAGCAACGGCCAAGATGCGGCCACTGTGAGCGGCTGAACCTACAGTGTCTATGGAGGCCAGTCCAGGCCAACAGAGATAGCTCGCAGGCTTCTGCAAACCCTGCAGCCATTGCACCATCGTCATCTCTTCCCAGCAGTCAAACTTTAGACTTTGGCTCCGAGAACGTTTTCGACGGATGGGATTTCAATAGTGCAATCTGGCAAGACACATCTGCTGGTGACCCGACCTTCCTAGATTGGTTTGCAGGCACTGGGCCTCTTGACCCTGCCCAAGTGGACCCAACAAACCCTGCCACCCTCGCCAACGTCCAAGGCTTGGATCTAAGGCCCTATACGCCGCCGAATCATCATGCTCAAGCACATATGATGAATGATGTCCAGTCAGGAGCTGAGGCTGCTTCACCAGCCTCTTCTGCAGATCTGGGTGGTCACGCTTTGGTTGAACATTTCCTTGCCTCAGTAGTACCGCCCATACTTGCAGCAATAGAAGTCGGCCCAAGGTGGACATCCACAAAGATGTTGTTTGCCTCTCTATGTGCCAAGTCACCTATGGTCCGTCACTCCATCATGGCATTTTCGGCGTTGGAAGTCAGCAGTGATAGAGCACTTGTGAATTCAGAGCATAGAATGCATTACCAAAAAGCCAGCATGGAGCTCTCGAGCTTCCTCGCTAAAGAGGAGTCGGGTTCAACAGAGACAGCGAACTCTTCTCGGTTGCAACCACCGCTGGCTGCCGTATTCTTCCTTTCATATTGCGATCTACTCACCAATCGAGTAAGCGAAGCACAGGCATTGTTGCGTGATGCATCCGTCATCGTGCGGAACCACAAGGGGCCAGCGCTGACATCGATCGAAAGAAGATTGATCTCTTGGATTAGATTGGTCGACGCCCGAACGTCATCGGCAGGTGGTGACGGCGCATTTCTTGCAGCAACAGAAGATGCCGCTCTCACACCAGACAAGACCGCACGGGATTCTGTGCCCACTCACACAGGCATAAGTGTCGGTGTGGACGCTGAGATTGAGGAAATTCTCTTTGACATCTTATACACCCCTGGAATTGTTTTCTATCAAGGAGTCCAGTCCATCATGGCTCGCGTCAGCAACATCGATCCTTGGCATCGATCTCGGGGTACAGTCGAAGATGAGACAGAGGTCATGTCAGTCGCGGCGGGCATTCTCAGAGATCTCAAAACACTCGAAACGCAACGACCTGCCCTAATGGATCATGCTGTAGCTGGCTCCTTGACAGAGCGACACCTTGCACCCGACATAGCAGTTGCCATTACGCGAAGCTACAGGACTTATTGGGCGAACTATGAGAGCTCGTTCATCCATCTGCACAGGTAAGTAAAAATGATCGGTCTTGATCAAGTCTAAGTGATTCTCAGTCTACTGATGTCTACAAGAGTTGCCCATAAGCACCTTCCTCCCACAGCCGACGTTCTCCGAGCACGCTCTACGATCAAGCGCATTGCGCGGTTACTGGAAGAAGCAAGAGAGCCCCTCCCAGTCAACTTCATTTGGCCGCTTTTGATGGCGTGTTGCGAGGAGGACAACCTTGAAGAAAGGACAACCATGATCCGGTCCATTCGAGGGATGCAGAGCGTTGCTTCCAACGCTCGGCCTATTGCGGACGTACTTGAGGAGGTGCACCGCCGACAGGACTCCACGAAGCAACGAGCCGACGTCCGACAAACTTCGATGGATTTGTTCAACATGTCTTTTGCTGTCGTATGAAGAACCATTTTGTGGCGATAGACACCGCGCCTCTGGTGATACATGTCTGGTCTGCATCATTGCGTTTAACGGTCTAGCTTGCGCAGGCGGTGTTCATCGGCCTCGATGGTTCTGACTTGGTCAGATATCCACTTCTGCTTCTCTTTGTCGGTGAATCGTGGGTAAGGTCTCCGGCAATCTCGCGAATCTTCAGGATATCCTAGCAGTTCACCAACGATCCATTTTGTCCCATTGATGCCACCGTCTCCAAATCCGAGCTCTGCCGTTCCCAGCTTGTACTGCAGCTTTTGCGCCATCTCAACATCGCCTGCCAAGTACAGGTCATAGATGGCAAGACAAACCTTGGGATACAGGTTGCCAACGCCCGTCACACAGCCTGTACCGCCGACCGATAGAGCAGGTACGAGCCAATCACTTTGGCCGGCCAAGGCGCAGAACTGTGATGACGCATAAGTTGCCGAGAGTCGAGTTACCTTTGCTATGCCGCCGCAAGTAAGCTTCAAACCAGATGTTAGCAATACTCTTCGTGTGGCTCAGCCTATGGATTACTCAAGGGCTTACCTTAACTCCAGCAATGTTAGGGTGTTTAGCAAGGCGGTCCAACATCGAGGAATCCACATTGAGACCCGCCGCAACTCCCGGAAAGTTGTATATCAGCACAGGTACTGGGCTTTGGTCACCCACCTCCTCGAAGAACTCGCAGATTGCGTCCTTAGACATGGCGAAGTGGAAGAAGCTAGGCACCAGGACAAGTACGAAATCGGCGCCAGCTTCTTTGCCTGCAATGCAATCGTCGATGACATCTCTTGTGCTAGTACCGCTCGTACCAAGAGTGATCGGTAGCTGAGGCTTGCCTGCAGCCTGCGCCACTTCCCTCGTCCGACGTACAAGCGCCGCCTTCTCTGGTCTACTGAGAGCGATTGCTTCGCCGTTTGTGCCAGCCAATACAACTCCGTGAATTCCGGACCGGATGAGGAAGTCGAAATGCTTGCTCTGTGTTTCCCAGTCTATCTCTTGTCGGTGCGAGGAGTCGAAGAATGTCAATGAGGGCACGTGAATACCCGGCGGGAAAGAGTGAGACGTAGAGTCTCTGACTGTCGATACACCATGTTCGTTCGAAGGCATCGTGAAGTTGTATGTGTAGTGAGGTGTTGTTGTCGGGAAAAGATGAAGAGTTGGAAGCTACGTTTTTGGGACCATCACTGCTATTTGAACAGCAGCACCTCGGCCTTTGGTGCCACACTGACTACGCATTATCTGATGTATCCACACCGTTCGCCGCATGCATGCCGACCAAATTGTCTAGCGATCCGACAAGTCAAGGAAGCGATACGCCTACTACAAGCACCCACACTGTCGGTTCATGATATAAGGCCAATCCTCGGCGAAACTTGGTCGCCTGAGCTAAAGCTTGTCTGCCGACGCGAAGCGACCCGACGCGATGAGACCTTTCCTCTTGCGAGCCATCGCTCGTGTGTTCTCGCAACAGCGCTCGCTGCGATTCGTCAAGCCGGCTGTAAGATCCAAAAGCTTCTGTAGACACGATGCCGACAAACCCTCCGTGGAGTTTTGCTCTCCAACTTTTACTCCGCGAGTCTGATTTTCTCCACAGCGGAGAACATCCTTGCTCCCTCGTGCCCATATGGGCGCTCCGCAGGATCGCCCCATTTCCCGAGACGAGCGGTCCTAACCTGGCTTGTAGACTTGCATAGACCTCGCCGAGCTCCTCAGAGATATAAATCAGAGTCTTTCACTACCCTCTACATTCTCAGTTGCTTTGCAGTACTTCTTCATCTCATGAGGACATTCCAGTAAACGACAGACGACATATTGACAGACAAGAACGCCCACCATGACGGGCTTTGCAAAGGCGAAAGAGGATCGCCCTACGCCGGCGGAAGTATACAACTGGAAGGTCTACACGTCGGCTATACTTATCTCCTTGGGCGTGATGGCTTATGGCTACGATTCGGCCTTCATCGGAACAACAATCACACAGGACTCTTTCGAGCGTGACTTCGGCCTCGATCAGATGACGACTTCAGATCAGGATGCTGTCAGCTCAAACCTCACCAGCATCTACTCAGCCGGTGGCTTCTTCGGCGCTCTGTTCATGTTCTTCTCCTTGGAACTGCTTGGCAGAAAGATGACGGTCATCATCTCCGACGCAATATTTATCGTTGGTGCTGTCCTATGCACCGCTGCGAGCGGGAAACTGGGCGTGCTCTATGCGGGACGCCTTCTCACAGGTCTAGGCGTCGGCGGCATAGCTGCCGTTTGCCCGATATATGTAGCAGAGATAAGTCCACCAGCGATTCGTGGAAGACTGACGGGCTTTTTCGAGTCTTCGTATCAGATTGGTGCCGTTATTGGGTTCTGGATTAGTAGGTCCATTGAGAAGTTTCGACTGTGAAGACGACCGCTAATTTCACCAAATAGACTATGGCATTGTCCACAACATCTCGTCTGAAGCGAGCATGGCCTGGCGCATTCCCATGGGTGTGCAATTGATTCCAGCCGGACTCTTGGCTATCGGCATCCCCTTTTTGCGAGAATCACCCATCTGGCTGCTCAAGAAAGGTCGCGACGCTGAAGCCCTCGACGTGTACGGCTACTATCGCAATCTCCCGATCGATCACCACTACATCGCAGAAGATGTCGCATTTGTAAGAGGCCAGATACAACATGAGCGAGCAGTCACCGCAGGCGAAAGGCCCACATTCGCAGCCTTTTTGAAGGGAGCTCTGAGGGAATCGCTCATGAAGGGCATGAGGAACCGATTCGCTTTGGTCTTCCTCATGTTCATGTGGCAAGGCTGGTCTGGGGCTGCGGCTATCAACTACTACAGCCCAACCATCTTCAAGTCGATCGGCCTTACCGACGTGACATTGTGGACTGGTGTGTACGGTCTGATTAAAGCCGGAGGCAGTGTGATTTTCTTCACATTCTTCGTGGATTCGTTCGGCAGAAAGTGGCCATGGATTTGCTCTTCTCTATGCTGCGCAGTATGCCAATATGTGAGTCATAGGCCAACACGTCAACGCACAACGAGAATGAATGCTGACGTCAACTCCAGTATCTCGCAGGTTACATCGCCGTCGGGAATCCGACCACTGATGGTCCCATGAGCGCCAGCACTGTTGCAGGCGGCAAAGCTGCCACAGCTGCCATTATGATCTTTGGTGCTACATGGTCCTTCGGCGCGAACGGCTTGCCCTGGATTATATCCGCAGAGATCTTCCCATCTTCGCTGCGCAGTATCTCCGGTCCATGGGCAGGCATGAGTGTCTGGTTGTGGACTTATGTTGTGACGAAGGCACTGCCTTCAATGTATACGAGTAAGTTGCTTCACGAATAAATTCTTGGATATATACTGACTATTCGTAGGTATGGGCTACGGCGTATACATCTTTTTCGCAAGCATGCTCATCGGAGCAAGCATTTACGCATACTTCTTCATCCATGAGACCAAGGGACTCCGTTTCGATCAGATATCTGCACTGTTTGGTTTTGAAGAGCCAGAGATGGACTACACTTCCAAGGCCTTGGAGGATGGTGACTCAGAAAAGGGGGAGAAGAGCGGCGGTAGCGCTCGGGTTGAGGTCGCATGAAGAAGCTGTAATAGTCACTCAGACATTAATTGATCCCGACTTTGGAATTGTTCAAATACTCCTCCACTCAGCCTCAGTGAATATCCAAAGCACGATGCGGAGTTACAGTCGAGCCCCTTCCTCGTCCTGAGACTTTTCATGGTGTGACATCAGTTTAGCACCTAGCGCTATCTGGAGCATGGGCGTGAATAATCGTATCTTTCTCACAACGTCCCCAAAGGATACGCATCAGGTATATTTTGTGTATTCGGCGTCACATCCGGCACTTCACTATACTCCCTCACATCAACCATCTCCTTCGCCCAACTAGGCGTCTTCCGTACCCTTCCCAACCCCTGAATCTCAAAAGCAATCTGCAGAAGTTTCTCCTCCGTCCACGGCCGTCCTAGAATCTCCATCCCGATCGGGACACCCTCCGGTGCTGTCTCTGTGGCTTCAGAAAACCCCGCGGGTACAGTGACGACAGGACTCCCCGTCAAGGCGGCTAGAATCCCGTTGCGGCCGCTCTGGCTTGGTGATCCGACGGGGACGACGAGGTTTTTCTGTTCCGGGTAGATCATCGCGTCGAGGTTATTGGCGGAGAAGGTTTCCTGTAGAGCTAGAGTGAGGTTCTGGATGCCGCTTTGTACTGTAGCGTAGGAGGGTTTCCTTTCCCAGCTCTCGTTTGAGGTTGAGGAGACCAGGGCCGTGTTAATGTATTCGTACTCGGATGGTATGACGAGGAATTTTCCTGGAGGCGTGGCGTAGAGCTCCTCTAGTGTTTCCGGATGTGGACCGGAGAGCGAGGGACGCTGGAGGTATTGGTTCATGAGCTGCCGGAACTCGTAGCGCTGGGTGTCGAGGTCGGCGGCTATTGCGCTTGCGTTGTAGAGACTGTCCGTGATTGGTACTATTGTGGCACCCGCACTTCGGAGCTTGGCTGTCATATTTGCCATCGCTTCATTCACCGGAGTAGTCTCAGAGGAATTCGTGCGGTTAAAGAAGCCCTCAATCAATCCTAGGCGTAGGCCTTTAAGGCTTCCCTGCGTGAGGCCGGCCGCGTAATCCGTTTTGCGAATACCTGCTGGCACAAGCGCAGTCGTGTTATCGTCTTCATCATAGCCTACTTCCGCCATAACTGTCAAAGCTGTTGCCACGTCTTCAACACACCTTGCAATAGGTCCTATAGCGTCTTGCGTGTAACTGATAGGGATGATTCCTGCACGGCTGATCAAGCCTCTCGTCGGACGGCATGAGAACAGACTATTCGCACTGGCGGGACTGCGAAGAGAGTTCACAGTATCCGTCCCTGTGCCCCATACAGCAAAACTGGCAGCTACGGCCGCACCTGTCCCTCCAGAAGAGCCGCCGGGGGTCCTTGTGCTGTCGTAGGGATTTACAGTCTGCCCTCCCAGAGAAGACACGGTAAGCCCCTCAAGGGCAAGTTCATGCAAATTCGCCTTGCCAATGATAATTGCCTCTGCCTTTCGTAGAGCTGCAGTGGCGGGTGCATCTTCAGTCGGTTGACTTTGATTCAGATAGACGTTGGCGCCAGTAGTGGGCATATCAGATGTATCCCAATTGTCTTTCAGCAAAGTCGGAATGCAGAACAGCGGCCCATATCCTGATGCATTGTTTGCTTGGAGACGAGCATCCATTGCATCTGCCGTCTTCAGTGCGTTAGGATCCAACGCAAGGATTGCATTGGTTTGATTGTTTAGAGCCTCGATACGCGAAAGGAAGGACGAGACCACTTCGCGACAGGTGGTCAACCCTGTGTAAAGGCCATGATGTGTCGATGCAATAGTCGCCTCTCTCGCATCGAAAGACGCGGTTGCAAGTCCTAGCGTAGCTGCCGTACAGGCCAAAGCAGTTGCCTTCATCTTTGGTTTGCAGTATTCGGGATTCGGTTCTGGCAGTGCTGAAGAAACGGGCTTTGGTAGTAGAGTCCGAGAGGACGTAGCTTTATGGGCGAACAAATTGACCTTCCCTGTTCGAGTGGACCTCACCAAGAAGCATCATGACATACCATTCCCTTGGCCTAGCTGATAAGACGATCTGGTGCTCAAAAGAATTGCAATGACTAACGCCTTATCTCAGGTCCTAACTATTCTATCATGATCGAATTGGTGCCAAATTGAATGGTAATTGTCATGGACATACGTCAATATCCATTCTCAATCGTGTAGTTCCTACCAGCGCTTTGTCTTCGTCGGTGAGAGTCCGAAGGCAGAAGATGAGGTTGTACTTCTCTATTACTGACATCACTTGCCGAAGGCCACGCTAACCCTAATTTGGAAGGCCATTGACGATGAGGCTTTACCAAATGCCGATGTCGCAGAAATAGTTTCCTGGCATCCCCAGTATCGCCCCTACGGAAGCGAGAATTTGCTACTGTAGTGGATGACCAAGCAGCCGTATCTCATTTCCCACCTCGCTTCTGAAGATGTCAACACCTCTGCCCAGTCTCGTCGTCGAGGTATCAGGCATCGCAGACACGCTGTCGCGGCGCCTATCTTGGCTTCAGAGTGTCTCATATTCCCCTCACATATCGTGCAAAACATCTTTCGCTGGTAGGAGTCTGCAGATGCGCATCCTTTGGAGAAGGCACCGTCTTCAAGCCGTACTGCCGACCATTCCCTGCTCTACGCCCTGCACGCCCTCCAATCCTTCCAATCCCTTAGCTTGTAGAACATCGACATCCAGCTCCTCCATGACTTGTATGACCACACCTAGTGACTCAAAGAAGCCGTTCACCGCGACTCGGAGCATTCGGTTGGTGGAGGCTTTGTAATCGACCTTTAGCACCCTCGCTGTGTCGTCGGCGTCGTTGCCTTTGCCACCGTCGGTGATGTTGGACTTCTCACCCGCATGATCCTTCGAGGCTGAAGGGTCCTGCATTGGTTCCGCAGGTGCAGCGTTGGTGACTAGGCTCGCGCGGTACGGATCATGCTGCACAGCGGTCGAGCTGTCAGGGGTAGCAGCTACGAGGCTGAAGGATCTTTTCACGAGCGGGGACAGCTCTTCGTCAATCTGAAGGGTGCGGAGGGCGGACTGGGCGAGACGGTGGGTGGGAAAGGGAATGTGCAGGGTCCTACCTCTTCATGTCAACCTACCTGTGACCAAACACGGTTGCGGTAGCCTTTGGGGCTGATGTGATGGAGAGCGTACAGTGTGCAGGGAAAGTCTTGCTCGGACATATTGCTTCGTAGACACTGCAGGAGTGGTTGTCGTGAAGACGGTGTGTACTAGAAATGCATCTGTCATGTGAAAGCCGGTCAGTGACACCTGAGAGCCGAAATTCACTGCACGATAGCCGAAGCGGGTACGCCCGCCCCCGCGATCTTCATCGATCAATGACGCAGTATGATCGAGCGTCATTGAAAGTGAGCACATTCGATTGGTAAACAAGCCCTCCTCCTTCACATCAAGCGCTGCAACCTTTCGAAAAAACCAGCAGTACTAGGGAAATTTCGCAAACATGGCATCTTCACCTACCGAATTCTTGACGTTCTACCGTCGTCTAGCTACCTCATCGACCTTCCGCCATGCACCAGTCTCAAGAACAAACCTAAGTCGACGAGCATTCGCCAACTCCTCAAGATGTCGCGCCGACACTGGCAATGGTCACGTCACCAGCACGAAAGGCACACAGCAGGGTCCTATGTCCGGAGACAAGGTTGGTGGTAGTAGGGAACATGCTTTGGACAAGGGCGTGAAGGGAGATCCCAATGTCCAGAGTGAACAGAGTATGGGCGGGAGAGCGTACGTCGCCCAGCAATCTGAGCATAGAAGCAAGCAGGAGACAGAAGAGTGGCGGAGCTTTCCCTACCTCAGCCTCCGGTCGGGGGACGAGGCTTGGAGACAGCGCTACAGCGACTCTCAGGGTCCTGAGAACGATGAGTATGAGCTGACCTATGCGTCTTTTTCCAGATCCCGCGCTCAGAATACTGGCGGTCAGGCCACGCGCGAGAAGGATGAGAGGAATAGTACGAAGCGTGCGAAGGAGGAGTTCCCTGAGGCGCCGGATGTTGTGATTGGTATGCAGGATGAGCGAGGCGGTAAGGGCTTGTAAGGCTCAGGCTGAAAGGTTCGAAAATTGTATGAGTATGGGCAGTGTCGGGCTTACCTTGATGGTATTGTGGTGGCATTCGAGAGAGCATGTACTGTATCAGGGGTAGCATGATCCCAAAATTATTACTACCGCTTTCTTTTGAGAGCAAGAAAAAGACGCGTGAGTGGAGTCATGGTGCTTGGCCGTCTCTGCGTCAAATTGCGGTCAATCTGTACAGGGAATGGCGCATCCGGGACGTTATTCGTATGGTGGCTCAGAATCTTGGAGCTGAATCATCTGTTAAGACAGCAGGCGGTCGGCATCACCAAAGTGCTCTATCGGAAGGCTCGGGGCACTTTTCAACCCTTTCAGCATTGATCAAGCATCAGACTCTGAGTCTTTGTAGAATTAACCTTGTAAAGCCGTTGCTTCTTTCGCAAAAGTGGCGGCGCGATGCATTGCGCCGGATACGACATGATTCTCTTTCTCCCTGGTCAATAGATGCATGCAACTATGTTGGCCACGGACACTTCAGAATTTTTTCTCCCTTCTTTTTTTCTTAAGGATTTAGCTGTGTTTGAGGTGTTTGCGAAAGGAGAAGGCACGCAGCCAGACGCTGGGCGGTTGGGGGCAATGAATTCACAGGCGGAAATATCGGACACAATTCGGCGCGACTTAGACTTGACCTGGCCGCTGGTCAGAGCTTCTCTAACTTTCTCCGGGAAGAATGACTGAGAGGTACATTACAGTGTGAACAATCACATTGCACATTGGAACTGGGTTTTTTTAATAAATTCGCCTGTTGCGAATAAGTGACTTGCATCATGCCGGCACCGGATCTGGTGGATCACTCTCCATTCAATGCCTCCCCAGCGCCACCAATTCCAACCGCCAACAACCTCATTTTAATCGACAACTATGACTCTTTCACCTGGAATGTATACCAATACTTGGTCCTTGAAGGCGCGACTGTCACCGTCTACCGGAACGACAAGATCACTCTGGATGACCTGAAGGCCAAAAACCCCACCCAGCTTGTAGTATCTCCCGGCCCTGGCCACCCGGAGACGGACTCGGGCGTCAGCAAAGCCGCGATCGAGTACTTT
Organism: Hortaea werneckii; assembly: GCA_037044905.1. NCBI lineage: Eukaryota > Fungi > Ascomycota > Dothideomycetes > Mycosphaerellales > Teratosphaeriaceae > Hortaea > Hortaea werneckii. The sequence goes on along the minus strand of JBAOKB010000132.1, from coordinate 25,942 downwards.
TCCGGCAAGATCCCGGTCCTCGGCGTGTGTATGGGAGAGCAATGTATCTTCTCAGTCTTTGGTGGTCGGGTGGAGCAGACGGGAGAGATCCTGCACGGCAAGACTTCACCGCTGCGACATGACGGGAAGGGAGTCTACGCTGGCTTGAATCAAGATCTCCCCGTGACCAGGTATCACTCGTTGGCTGGTACGCACCCGACGCTGCCGGAGTGTTTGGAGGTCAGCAGCTGGATCGCCTCCGGCCCAGACGGTGGGAAAGGTGTCATTATGGGTGTGAGGCATAAGGAATTTCTTGTTGAGGGTGTACAGTTCCACCCTGAAAGCATTTTGACCGAGGATGGCAGGGGCATGATCAAAAACTTCTTGCGTATGCGCGGCGGAACCTGGGCCGAGAACGAGAAGTTACAGAAGGAAAGCAACAGCGCCACTAACGGCGGAGCGGCAGCCGCAAGCGGCGCGAGCGGCGCAGCGGACAAGAAGACCTCTATCCTTGAGCGTATTTACGCGCACCGACGCTCAGCTGTAGCGGCACAGAAGGAAATCCCATCGCAGCGACCCGAGGACCTGCAGGCGTCGTACGATCTTGACCTTTCGCCACCACTCATATCATTTCCGGAGCGACTGCGGCAATCACCTTATAAGCTCAGCTTAATGGCAGAAATCAAGCGTGCTTCGCCTTCAAAGGGGATCATCTCGCTGTCGGCTTGCGCACCAGCCCAGGCACGCACATATGCTTTGGCAGGTGCGAGCACCATCTCTGTATTGACCGAGCCGGAATGGTTCAAGGGATCCATCGACGACCTGAAAGCTGTACGCAAGGCACTGGACGGCATGAGCAATCGACCAGCCGTGCTGAGGAAGGAGTTCGTGTTTGAAGAGTATCAGATCCTTGAAGCTCGACTCGCAGGCGCAGATACTGTGCTCTTGATCGTGAAGATGCTCGACCAATCGACTTTGGAGCGCTTGTATAAGTACTCGCAGTCTCTGGGCATGGAGCCGCTGGTCGAAGTGAACACTGTTGAGGAGATGGAGGTGGCTGTCAAGCTCGGCAGCAAAGTCATCGGAGTCAACAACCGCAACTTGACCACCTTTGATGTTGACATGGAGACGACTACAAGGTTGATGCAGATGGTGCCTAAGGAGACGATACTATGTGCTTTGAGTGGCATTTCTGGACCACAAGATGTCAAGCCCTACCAGGAGAACGGTGTTGGCGCCGTACTGGTTGGAGAGGCCCTTATGAGAGCGAAGGAAACAAGCAAATTCATTGCCGAGCTTCTTGGTGGCGGAGAAGCAGTAACGAAAAGCAAGCAGCAGAAAAAGGTTCTAGTCAAGGTCTGCGGGACACGGAGTGCCATTGCCGCTGAGACTGCCATTTCAGCCGGCGCTGACCTGATAGGCATGATCCTGGTGAAGGGCAGGAAGCGATGCGTCGACACAGAAACCGCGCTTCAAATCAGCCAGGCCGTTCATACTACCATGAAGCCAGCCGGGCTTGTGGAAGCTGGCGCTGCAACTCCCGCACCTGGCACGCCTGCGCTTCAGAAGGAAGTACCAATGTTCAACCCCCCTGGCACTGATACGAAGGCCCATTCCTTCTTCGAGCACACCACGACCCACTTCCTCCGCCACCCTACCAGTGCTTTGCTGGTGGGTGTTTTCCAAGACCAGCCACTTAAATACATCCTTGAGCAGGTCGACGTTCTGGGTCTGGACATAGTACAACTTCACGGCAGCGAGCCTATCGAATGGGCGAACTTGATCCCAAGGCCGGTCATACGCGCGTTCAAGCCGGGTCAGGCCGCACTTACTTCCACCGGCTACCACAGCGTGCCGCTTCTTGATTCTGGCGCAGGCGGTACAGGGGAGCAGCTGGCTACACCTGCGGTGAAGGAGCTTTTGGAGAAGGATGAAGGCTTGAGAGTCATACTCGCAGGCGGTTTGAACGCGGACAATGTTCAAAGTGTCGTGAAGGGACTTGGGGAGGTAGCAGGCAGCAGAGTGATTGGTGTCGATGTGAGCTCTGGGGTAGAGCACGAAGGCGGACAGGACCTCGAGAAGATCAAGAGTTTTGTCACGGCAGCGAAGGGCTTGGAGCAGCAGTAGAAGTAGTTCGAGGAATTACGGAAATCGCTTGTGTCACTACGGCTGCTTATCACGTGTCAGCGAACTAAAAAAGTGAAGTCTCGTTCGCACGAGAATGTTGTTTCTGACCAATCAGTCTCATGAATTAAATCTCACACTGCAGCACAAGCGTGCTTCACTCGGCTGCTAACTATAAGTAGCCCTTCACTCACGTCTGGCCTTTTCCTTCTGCTACCTTTAACATCCCACAAACACACAACAGCATGACCATCTTTATCTTCGAAGATCATTAAGACTCAATCCCCATCATCAAACCAGCCTCTCGTCATCCCCACCAAATCAACTCCAACCCAGCGACTACAACTCCTCCTCGAACTAAAATGGGCGGCTTCCTCAAGGGAACCAACATAACACTCATCCACCCCCTCTTCCCCCCAAAAGAAGCCCAAAACTGGACCCCGGAAAAAATCACCCGCTGGATCACCCAAGCCCACGGCCAAACCAGCACCAAGTTCCTCGAAGGCGAAACGACGCACATCGTCTGCTCCGAAGCCGTCTGGCACAACAAACCCGTCCTCATCCAAGCCGCGCTCGCCGCGAACGAGAAGGCCGAGCAGAGCGGCAGTGGCCGTAAGCCTGTGAAGTTCGTCAGTCCGGATTGGTTAAGGGATGCGTTGCACGCGGCGCATAAGCCGAGTTCGGACGGGGCGTACTCGTGGGTGAAGCTTGCGAAGGCGCGGGAGGCGCAGGAGGCGAGGATGGAGAAGATCGTCGAGAGGGCTGAGCGAGAGTTGGATAGGAGGAGTGCTGGGAAGGGGGGTGGGGGTGGAGGGGCGCAGCAGAGTATGATGGCGGAGGTTCTGCAAGATGCCACGGATCCGTTTCTGGGTGAGGAGGACCGGGCGGAGTTGGAGAGGCAGGCTCAGGTGCAGAGGAAGGAGGAGATGAGGAGGAAAGTGCAGGAAGAGCTGGACAGGCAGAGGGGAAAAGAACAGGCGGCTATTGCGAGGAAGGCGGCAAAGAAAGCTCGGAATGCGGTTTTTAGCGGTAAGTCGGTGCGGTCCAAAGGGGAGTGCCTTTTTTTCTTGTTTCGGGCATGTGTGCTGATTTGTGTCGAAAACAGATGATTACCACGTCTACATGGACGCCACCGGCTTCAAGTTCGACGTCTGCATCACTAAAGTCGACACTAAGCACAACCGGAACGAGCGCTATGCTCTAACAGTAAGCTTGATCCCCCTCTTAACCCACAATCTCCACCCACAGCCTGCCCCATTCCTTTTGCGGAGGTATGCTTACTCACACGCCCAGCTAAAGATCTACGAATCCAACATTGCCCCGCAGAACTACGCCGTGAACGCGCACTTCGCGGGCACCGGGCTTAAACCCAGCAACAACGTCCTTCTGGCCAAGGGAAGTAACTTCGGCACGGCGATGCGGGTGTTTAAGAAGTTGTTCAAGGAGAAGACGCAAGTGGAGTGGGACGACCGGATCGCCTTCGCTGTGGAGCGGGCGAAGCGAGATCGTGCCCGGCGTGAAGGGACCTCCGCAAACGATGGCAGCGGGAGAGGTGTCTCCGTTCCCGGGGACGGATCGGCTTTTCTGGCCGCTTTTCGAGCCTTGGGGGAGGAGGATTTCGCCAAGAGGCCCTTCACGTATCACCCGCCGCTGTATGGACCTCGCGGCGTGCTGCCGGCGAAGGAGAAAGAAGTCTTTCCGGAGATCGGCCCGCCTATTGAAGAGCAAGCTAAAAGGAAAGGCGCGGAGGATATTGAGTTGTGGATGAGTGGTGCAGAAGCCTTTGGTCTTGGGCCGAGCGACGATCAGGCCGATGGCGCGGGTGGCGATTTCATTTATGGTGAGCCGGGCGGATTTACTGGCTTCGACCACCTCATGTCCGGCGCGCTCGACGCTGCCGGTGATATCAATGGCGACGGTGAGGCAGCTCTTGGAGACTCGGGCGACAGTCTGACTGAAATCTTCAACAATCCGGACCTTGGTTATCCTTTCACCAGCACGCAAGACGACAGGGACGACGGGAATTTCAACTTCGACATTGAAGGGCCTGCGGCTCCTGTGCAAGATGGAGACGCCTCAGCTGCTCCTACGCAGGATCCCATCGACCCTTCGTCTGAATTCCCCCCTTCCACCGAGAAGGAAACCGACACCCAACCCCCAAGCACGGAACCCACGACCCAACCACCCAGCACAGTCGCAGAGACCGAAACCCAGTCATTCGACCACACACAAGCCGCCCTCGCCGCTCAAGACCAGCTCACAAAGCTCCCAAACCCCCCACCAGACTCCTCCGCGCAGCAGCCCGCTCCCCTCAGCCTCGGGACTTCGATCCTAGGCAAGCGCAAAATCGCCTCCGAGAGCGAGGGAGACGGTATCAGCACCGAAGGCCCGTCGGGGAAGAAACAACAGCAGGAGGAGACGGTTGCCGTAGATGGCGAAGCGGTGAATAAGGCTGGGGATGAGATCAAGGGCCCGGATCCAGCTGCTTCGGCTGCGGAGTCGAAGGGGGAAGGAGATGCGGAGGGGGATGCGCGTGCTGCGGGTGGTGAGTAGGCTTGGGCGGGAGATGTAGATTGCTGGCGAAGATGATGGCGGAATGGCGATCTAGTGGACGATGAGCATCATGCGAGGTAAAGGACTTACCATCAAAGTCGATTATCAGCGAGACCTCCCCCCTCCGTAAGTATCAGGGGCGGAACGCGGGAGAGGGTGGGATTCGGTGCTCTGAAGGCATGCGCGATCAACCATCTGTGCCTGCAGATCCTGGTTGAAGATAACCGTGCGGAGACTCTGTTACAAAAGCAGAAATCAAAAGGGGACAAGCCATTCTCATCTCGATACCATATCCTTTTCTTCTTTTCTTCTAATATGACATATTCGTGGGGGAAAAAACAAACCCTCCCGGGAGCCGCGCATATACACACTTTCACTCTTTCTTCCGACCACGCGAGCTTTGTCTAATTGCTCCGCGCCCCCTCCTTCTCCGCCCGAATCTCGTCCATCTTCTTCACGCGCTGCTTGAACTCCTCGTACTGGCACTTCTCGTAGCCGTGTCTCTCGTCCTATATCCAAAGGAAAAAGAAGGTCTTGTTAGTCTTTTCTCTCTCGACATTCTCATGTCTCCCACCCTCTCTCCTTGAGGTTTTCTTTCTCTCTTTCTTTCGTCCTGGATTTGCAGTACACAGCATATCCAATTTGTGCTTTTCGGGGGGAACGAGGGAGTTGGTGGTGGTGATGGGACTACGGGGGAAAGGAGTGTGAACGTACACTGCACCTCCACGGCAGGTAGTAGTTGTCGTATCGGCACTTGTTGAGGGGGATGAGCAGGTGGGCGCACTGGTCGCGGTAGGCGAGCGGGAGTTTGGCCGCGCTCATCTCGGCTCGCGTTGCTTCTGTGTGTCGTTCGAAAAGGCAACTCGTTAGCATGCTTCCTCTCCCTATTGTGCTCGCTGTGAATTCCCTCTCTGCCTCTTGCGCTTGTTCTCGGGCCCGGCGGACTGTCCAGAGGAGGGGAGGAGCCGGCCTTGGAGTCCTCCCCCACCTAAGGGATCGGAAGGGAGGATGATGGAGATGGGATCGTAACGTACGGGTCTTGGGACCATTGTCGCCCATTCCCACGGCGTCTTTGACTGAGTCCATGGCCGTTGTAAGTTATGTGCTTCTGCCAGTCGTAGTAAGGACTGAGGTCGGAGGGTTGGCGCGCATTGAAGTTGAAGCTGGGGAAGCCGAGCGAGAAAGAATGGGCTGTGATTGGCTGGATGGGGGGAGTGCGCTAGTCTGCGTACAAGAGCGCGTGAGCCACGCCTGAACTAATCAGTGTTCATCATCTGGTTTCTTTTTTTGTATAGACCTAGCTGTACATAGTAGTACTTTTCCAACATGGCTTTCTAATTGCAATATTAGTAATTCTCGCGCTGAATGCAGCCTATCAAACTTTAGAAAAAATCCTATGAAGTTACTAAAGAGAACATGTTTTCCTGGCAAAGCTCCTCTCAGCACCTCTCACCTCGCCTATCTACCCTGTACCCTTTTAAGAGGGCTTCAAATGGCATAACATCAAAATCACCGTACGCAAAGATATCTGAATCATGACAACCTTCACACGCACTAGCTTTCTCAGAGTATCAACAATGGGACATAGAAGTAAGAAGGTCCAGGTAATAGGTAGGAGATAGAGAGTCCGTATCCACACATAACACTCAAAAACTAGACACCCTTTTTTTCTTTCTAAAGCAGAAAAGAGCCTTCCCTTTTTGTCTTGCTTCTTGCTTCCCTTTCTTCTCCTTCGAACATCAGATCCATGCTATGCTACGCAATACAAGCACAAAAAAAAAAATTCCTCATTTGTGTTTTCGTCGCCCTTGGTCCTTTACGTCCGTCACCGGATCCATCGCACCTCAAGCGCCCTGAAAATTAAAAGGGGATAGAATACATCTTCACACGTACATGCGATAGAGAGGGAGAGAGAGGGGAATGGTTCGCCTCACGCTGCTTTTCCGTTTTCCCTACTCCTCAAATCAAGCCTTGGGTCCTTGTTGTTCCCACCAAATCTCCCTTCCCTTACGACCTCAGCCCCAGCAAGAAATTCCCCTTCCCTTCATTCCCGGCACCGCTCCCGCTCCCACCAGGCAAGTACGTAACGTTAGGGTTATTGGCCAGCATCTGCGCGACATCCTTCTGGGTCTCGATCCGCCGGATCTGGATCATGCCATCACCGCTCTTCGCCACAGCCTTGGAAATCACATCGGCCGCCTCGCTCTCCCCCTCGGCTCTAATGACGTTGGCCTGGCGTTCCTGCTCCGCCTTCTCGACAATGAACCGTGCGCGCTCGGCCTCCTGCTGCGCGATCTGCTTCTCCTCGACCGCCTTGGTGAATTCGCGTCCGAACGTCATGTGCGTGATGCTGACGTCTTCGAGCGCGATGTTGAAGTCCGTTGCGCGTTTGAGCAGGTCGGCTCGGATCTTGTGGGAGACGGCTTCACGTTGCGTGATCAGTTCGGCGGCGTCGAATTGCGCGATGACGGATTTGAGGACTTCGTTGCCGATGGAGGGGAGCACTCGCTCGTCGTAGTCTTGGCCGAGGGACTGGAGTGGAGGGGTTAGTACTGGCTGAGCAAGTGGTTGGAGTTGTATGATGCGCGAGTATGTGGAGTGTAGGGCTATAGCTATAGAAGACAAGTAGATGTGGATATGATTACGACATACCTGGTAGATCTTAGGGAGCATGCCCACTTCAGGCCGGTGGAGTACTCTCAGCGTCAAGCTAACCATCTGCAAGTCCTTACTGCCGGTTGTGGTGCTGATGTTGCGGGGCTTGGTCCGGACATCGTACATGATGGCGCGCTGCAGCCATGGGACGAGGAAGTGGGTGCCTTCGTTGACAACGCCCTCCTTGACACCGTTCAGACGGTCGAAGATGACGGCGCGCTGGCCACCACGGACATCGTAGATGGAGGCGGAGGCGACGGAGAAGGCGACGGCGGTGGGGATGGCGAAACGGTAGATCTGATTGAGCGCCTGGGCGGCCATCGTGGATGAGGAAGGAGGAATGGAGCTCGTGTGCGGTAGGGAGGCGCGGTAGGTAGTAAGGTGAGACTGGGTGGGTGGTGTTGCGGCGACTGCTCAATCTACAACTCTCGCTCTCTCACACTCCACTCTCAGACGGCCAGCTGCAAGTGATGATGTCCTCCAGCCCGGCGCCAGAGCTCCAGATGCCAAGACCTCCGATCTCCGTCCCGTTGCCCGCTGAGAGCCTGAGCGTCATCCTTTCGCCGTCCCACCACTTTCGGGCACTCTCATCCGCCTCCCGCTCAAGTCTGCTGCTTGGACTGGGGACCTCAGGCATTCGCGGGATTCCTGCTGACCAGCGGAGAGACCGAGCGCGACATCCTCACCATCTCCAGCATCACGTGTTGCGATACCAGGAACACCACACCACCTCCACCGCCCTCCCGAATAACTACTTATCCACCATGAGACCGTCTCAGACCCTCCGCGCCGGCGGCGGCGAGAAGAAGCCAGGACAGTGAGTGCCTACCCTCCGAATCCGCATTGCCATCCACTGGTGATCCGCGAGAAAGCCCATACGATACCCTTCCAACCCCATATGCTCTTGAGAGCCCAGCGAAACCCGCAGCTAACATCCTATTCTTCTACACAGGTACATGGGACCCTGGGGCGCATTCGGTAAATCTCCACCCACAAATCACCACCAACACCCTCTCCCACCTACCACCGCCCCAGCTAGAGGCGCAAACCCACTGACCCAATTTTCTTCCGTGTGACTTAGGCTCCCTCCCCCAAAAGGGCATCGTCACCTACGGCCTCGCGCAGAACCGCCAGAACCCGCTCGCCGGCACCTTCAACGCCGCCGTCTTCAACACTTTCCGTCGCACCCGCCACCAGATCCTGTACTGGGGTCTGCCGCTGCTGATTGCGTACGAGACCATGCAGTGGGCGATTGAGAGGTGAGTTTCCTTTTCTAGCTTTCTGTCTTTTGGTCTTTTGGGGGGTTTCCTCGGGGCCGGTTTTTCTGGCCTTTGGAAGCGGAGAGATGGGAAGGGAAGAGGAGGGTATGCAGACTGGGAGGGTTTGGGTCGGGAGAAGAGGACGACGGATAAGAGGCAAGAGGGAGGCATGTCTTTGCACACACACAAAAGAGGATACAGGTCCACCGGGGAACTGCACAGATGGGACAGGAAGGAGGGTAATTGGGTCTGTTAGGAGGGCACACTCGCATGACCAGGCCTGACGTGCATCCAACACCCCTTTCCTTCACGCCGCACGAAGCCAGAAAAAGAGGCGCCGAGTCCAAAAGCGGAAGCAGTAGAGGGAAAAACAAAGGTTGTAAATCAAAAGGCTAACCTATCTCCCTCCCTCTGCGGTAAACAGGAACGAATACCTCAACTCGAAGCAAGGCCGTGCCGAGTTCGCCGACGAGGAGGAGTAAGCCCTAGCAAAAGTTCAATCTCCTATCGATCCGGTTTTCCCCGTGCCAACGGTTGTTGTTGCGGGAGAGGCAATGGCATTGTAGAAGTAGCAGATGTTGGTCGTACTGATGATGGAACAGGAGGAGGAGGAGGAGGAGAAGGATAGAAGAAGGATAGAAGAAAAGGGCTACGTCTTGTATCAAACTTTGTTTTTCTCTTTCCACGATGTTATCGCTGCCTTTTTTTTCCTCTCCTTTCTTGGAAGAGGGGAGTTTGTCAGAGAGGAAGCGCGGGGCGGACGCGTGGGTGGACGGACGTGACGCCATGGCTTCCTTCCCGACCTTCTACGCCTTCGAGATTGTGGGATGTGGTAGGCTCTCCTGTGACTAAAGAAGACCGGTCTTCACATGGCGGTTCCCCCTGCTTCTGATGAATCTGCAGGTAGCGGTGTCTAGGTGCCCGCCTCCACTTCCTATCTAGCAGGAGACGGAAGAAGGGAGATGTCAGAGTGATGGAAGGGTAAGAGGTGTAAGTCTTGGCTGTTCTGTCTACCTATCTGTCTTGTCTGTCCCTGGACCGGGACTGGAGGGAAATGGGGGAAAGATGGATGGGGTCAGGAGGCGCCTTGGGACAAGACGTCCCTTTCTTTCTTTTCTTTCCTTTTGATCTTTCTCTTCCTTCTTTGCCTTTCGCGCTCGGGTTAAGGATGTCCCAGCACCGAATGGTTGGGAAAGGGCGAATCCAGCCCGTTTACGGATAAAGGAGTCGATGCGTGTTGGGGAAGGGGAATGGGGATATGGTAGGATTCTGTTTTTCTTTTGTCATTTCGTTGTCCCTTCTTTCCATTTCCCCTCCACTTCCCTCCCCTGCCCTTTTATTTCGTTTTTCTGAAATTATTTAGAAACGAGGGAAAAGAAGAAGAAGGAAAATCTTAGACGCCCAACCAGTCTTCTCCCCCCAAAATCTCCCGGCTGTGAGGTCTAACAGTATCGCTCGACATTCTACGGTGGATTTCTCTCCTTCATCTAAAATTTTCGTTTTTTGCGAGCAGAGAGGATTAACAGCAGCAGTAGTAGTGACACCTCATGAGTTCTCGTGGCCGGCGCCTCCCAACTAAGTGTAACACAGCGAAAGACATCGCACGTGGTTTTCGCCGGGAAAGAAACAAGCGGCGCACAGGACTGTCGCATGGATAGCCGCTCGTGTCCACTGCATGCATGCATACACCTACTGCATATCGAGCGTTTATACCACGAGCACGCCTCCTCCTCCTCATCCCCTCGCAATAACAAGTCATATCTCGTAGGGCATTGTACAATACCGTACAGAATACCAAGTCCCGCCTCGGTCGAAGTGGTTGTGGACTCATGTCGCGGTGGCGAAAGCAGCACACGAAAAAGAAGCACCCAAGCGCCCATTATCAGCGGCTCATCACAGCCCCGACGATCTTTCCACGCAATGCATTCCAAGAGCAAGGTGTGGACAGTACCTACTGTAAGGTAGGTAGAGTCACACGTCCCATTTTTTTCAATGCCGGCTTCTTAATCGGAGAGATCAAAAAGCATTACCACGGGCCTTCACACAGGATAACATCCCACTGTCTGTTATGACGACGTCTACAGGCGCAATAATCACAATGAACCGTGCAAGACTTGGTTGGCCATAAACGACGCAGTATAAGAACGGTGTTTTTGGGGGACCATAGCACGGGTACTATGTATATAACGGTGCGGCGCGAGGCCGGCATAAACGTGAAATGAGGCCCGTGAAGGAGTGACGAGTGAGGCGTTTCTTTCTCTTTTTTTTTTCTTTTTTTTTTTATAAAAATGGCTTGGGGATTCGGCAGTTAGTTCCCCTCGTTAAGAGAAGAGAGGGTGTGGTTGTGCGCGCGTGTCTATTGGGTATAGGGAAGATGGGGCGTGTAGGTCGTGTTCTTCGATTATAAGCCTTGTTTACATACAATTTGGAGCTGAAGATCTCCCGAACCTTGTGTGGATAGACCAACAAGCCTACATGATCTGCTGCTGGTCGGCCAAGTCTGTAGTGGTGAGTTGTGCGCCAACACTAAAGTTTTCCACGGGATGAGCGGCAAATCTGGGCGGCAATGGTGGGTGATGAGGGGGTTGCCGTGGTGGGCTATACCTGATGGACTACTCGATGGGGGAAGAAGGTCTCGCCATCCTTGGCTGCTGCCGAGCGCACATCGCGATTCTCGGGGGGTCATCGTGTCACTTCGATTTATTACGCATCAACGCGATGAATGGCCACGTGCTCATCGGTGAGGCACGCGATGATATCACTCTACATGAACACGTTCCCGTGCAAAAAAGAAAGACGTGCTTGTTTATTGTTGTTCCGGGTTGTTCCCATTGGAATGTAAAGGACTTTCGAGTAATGTTCCTCAGGGTTTTTGCCCGCTGGAAAGTTTCGGGGAGCTAATGCAGGAACATAACACACACGAGCACGGAAAGTTTTAGAGTTCGGCGCCAGCTGGGGACTTTGCTTTGAAGCTTCGCTCCTTTGGGACTTCACCTCCGTGACTTTCACGCTGGTTACTTTTTCTTCTTTTCTAAGGACGCGTCGTTGGCGGCGCGGCGGAGTAGGAAGAGGAAGTCATGGCAGTGGTGTTGGACGAATGTCCTGCGAGATGTGGTGTCTCGGCGTCAAGCAATATTATGTACGCACTGAACCTATGGCATGGCGTCGCAAGCGCCGACGTATGTGTACATGGGTGGGCGATGCTTGATGGGGAGATGGTAGCGACCCATATCAAATGAGCGCCCGAAAGACACGGCGCGTGTACGGTGCAGCGCGCTGTGCCCTCGACAGGGCTACGAGTCACGGGGGGAAATGGTGATTGTGTGAGATGGGGTTCACTGCAATGTCTTTGTCTGGTTGCGCAACAAAGAGCACAATGCTTCGCTGCTGTTGATATGATTGAGGATTAACCAAGACAATGACCGCCAATGTCAAGGACGACAAAGAGCGGATGGTGAAGGGGAGGCGCGCTCTTTATTATGGCGGCATTGGAACAATTTCCTGGGTGGACAGTGCGTGTGGGGAGCAGGGCTGGTGCAGGTGAAGATGGGTTGGGTCTAGCCGCTACCCCTGTTTAGAGCCGAAATTAGGAACGTATCCTGGTCCCTCACTCCTTTTGTCCCCCCCAACACCGCCTCACTCTCTCTTCTCCCCGTGCATGCGCTGCGACAACACCACCGTCACCTTCATGCTGTGAACGCATCACCTTCTCTACACCCACCCATCCACCTACCGTTACCAATTCCACCGGGAGCATTCAGTCCTCCTATTCACTCTTTGGAATCAACACTACCGTAACATTCTTTACTGCATCATTGCACGCACGCACGTAGCACGCGCCGACCAGCCACCTCCGACAAAGCAAGCAACCACCCAAGCAGGAACATCACAACACCACCACCGAAACACGGTCACAGGTCGCGATATCGCACGCGACGTAGCAGGCGAACCAATTGCCGGTAAGATTCATACACACACCCCACGAGCAGCGGTGGCGAGCAGCAGCAGCGGAGCAGCAGCAGCAGAGCAGCACCTCCTCGCTGGTCAATCGCGAGCATAGGCATTGTCGCCCATATACTTATCGTCGCTTCACTGGTACAGCAGATAATCTCCCACCCTCTCATCACGTGAACATATTTCCGATCCAATATGAAGTACACTATCGCGCTGTTCTCGGCTGCGGTCATGGTGACCGCGGCGCAGCCCCACCGGCACGCCCACCAGCACCTGCACAAGGACAGGCGTGAGGCGGTCCCGAACCCGGCCGCCGACCCGGACGTCGTAGTCGTGCCGGGCCCCACCGAAATCGCCTACGTCTTGAACGGCAACCCGATCAGCGAGAGCGATGTTATGGAGGGCATCAAGAACGGTACCCTGGTCTGGAAGAACGGTGGCAGCCTTTCCTCCGTTCCCTCCTCCGAGCAGCCCTCTGCTACCTCCTACAACGAGCCATCCTCGACTAGCACTTCCCAGTGGGTCGCTCCAACCACCAGCTCCGAGTCGTCCTGGGAGCCGGAGTCGACGTCGCAGGCCTGGACCTCTTCTGAAGCTTCGTCTTCTTCGTCGGAGCCAACTTCTAGCTCCAGCTCCTCCTCTGCGCCCGCCTCGTCTTCCGCCTCCAGCTCCAGCGGCGGTGACGACTCCGACTTTGACCACGACTACAGCACTGGTCTCGACACCGACTTCCCCGATGGCGAGATTGACTGCGACACTTTCCCGTCAGACTATGGCGCGGTCGCGGTCAACTGGATGGGTCTCGGTGGTTGGACTGGTATCCAATCCCCTGGCTCGCTCTCCAAGCGTGGCGGCTTCTCCAACATCAAGACCATTACCTCGAACCTCTGCTCTGGCGGCAACTGCTGCTCCGAGGGCTCTTTCTGCTCCTACGCCTGCCCAGCTGGCTACCAAAAGTCGCAATGGCCCACCACTCAGGGCGCCACCGGCCAGTCCATCGGCGGCATCAAGTGCGAGAATGGCAAGCTGCGCCTCACGAACCCGAGCCTGTCCAACAAGCTCTGCATGACCGGCACCGACAAAGTCAACGTCGTCGTGCAGAACAAACTCTCCAACAACGTCGCCGTCTGCCGCACCGACTACCCGGGCACCGAATCCGAAACCGTCCCCGTCAACGCCTTACCCGGCTCCGTCGCCAACCTCACCTGCCCGGACGCCGACAACTACTACAAATGGCAAGGCGGCCACACCTCGGCCCAGTACTACGTCAATCCCGCCGGCGTCTCCGTCGACAACGCCTGCCAGTGGGGCTCCGACGCCAACCCCTGGGGCAACTTCGCCCCGCTGAACTTGGGCGTCGGCTACAGCAACGGCGCCGCCTGGCTGTCCATTTTCCAGAACTTGCCCACTACGTCCCAGAAGTTGGATTTTGCTGTCGAGATTACGGGTGATGGGCTCAGTGGGACTTGCAAGTACGCGAACGGCCAGTACTGCAGCGGCGAGAACTACGATCAGTGTAGTTCGAGTACCGGGTGCACGGTATGTTCTTCTTCTTTCCCCCTTCCCCCTCTTCTTAGATGTTCCTTTTGCTGACTGTATTTCGTTTAGGTCTCCCTCAGCTCCGGCACGGCTACTATCGTCTTTTCTGACTCGTAGATCGGGTCTTCCCTTCTTCTTTAGTAGTTAGCGGCGGAAGGTCAGATGGAAAACCCCCTCCTCAGGCGTCTGCACAATGTTCTTTTTTTTTCCCTCCCACATTCAAATTCTTTTTCGCGACGTCCTGTATGGGGAGGGGGAGGGATGGAGGAAAGTGAGGGAATGTGGGGAAGGGGGAGAGGAGATTCTTCAAATGTTGTTGTTTTTTTCGTAAAAGATCATCTCGGGAAAGATGGACTGGTTGTCCATGTAGCCAGCGGGGCGGGCTGTGAGCATAGCAGTCCGAGTGTTTTTGAGGAAGCTACCTTTGTAACAAATGATGAAAGATTTTTTCAATGGTTTATTTCCTATTTGTACTGATGTTTTGGGTTTTGGTTTTGGTTTTTTCTCCCTTGACAAAAAAAAAAGAGGAATACGTACACATCCTCACATATACGCTATTTGTTGATTCTTTCCTGTCTATACGCGGCGATTACTACCATTCCTTCTCCCGCCCCATCCGCCGCCATGCCTGGACTCCCCTTTTCTTCGCCATCTGTTCTTCTCCTCCCTCTTCTCGAGAGGATTGAAAGAATCGTTTAGCACTTTCCTGCGGTTCTTCTCGTTAGATTAGCCGAATGTGTGAGCTCCCTCTCCTCGGAGGAATGTGGATAAAGAAGACCTGTTTAGTACTCTCCTGCGCTGGCCCTCGGTGTATTAATTGAACGTATGAGAGGTTGCATCCGCAGCAGCAGTTGAGTCTATGATTTCTTTTTATGCAGTGGTTGTGCATTGAGAGAGTGAGGGGATCTTGTGTTGGCAAGGGATATTGATCAGCCAGAGAAAAGAAAGAAAGAAAAAAGGGGAGGGGAGAGGTGGAGAACTGGAGTTGGAGTTTGATAGACCTTCATTTACTACACGGGTATCTTACAGAGAAGAAATTCTTCTATGCCATCTAATTCGGAAGAGGAAAGGAACGCCAGCGCTGTAGTATGCCCTCAGAGTATGCCGCTCCCGAGAAACCAACCCCAAAAACACAAGCACAGAAAAGTGGTCAACCTCCCTTTCTTTCCCCTCCCATACTCGACGCAATAACATCTCCCACTCGTCCTCAGGGTCTGAAACCCCAATACATATAAAGGAAAAAAAAAAAAAAAGATTTATCCCCATCCCCCTCCCCCTCTTCTTCATTCTCCTCAAGGCAAACTCCTCATAATCCCTTCAAACGCCACCAACGCGACCGCATTCGCGGGGAAGGCCCGCAAAAAACACGGCACAAACCCCCTCCAATACCCCCTCCACCCAGCCTCCCGATACACCGCCCCCGCCGCATCCCGCCACCGCGGGAACCGCTGCTGTCCCGCTTCCAGCGAGTCCGTCATGATGCGCTGCTTGATCACGTCGGAGGGATAGCTGGTCAGCCAGAAGAGCTGCGCGCTGAGGCCTCCGGCCCAGAAATTCACCGCGGGCGTTGAGAGTTGGGTGTGGGTGGAGAGTAGGCGGGTCAGGATGTCGTAGCTTCCCCACCAGCAGAAGAAGAAGGTCCGGAAGAGTAGGGTCGCGCTGAGGCCGTGCCAGAGTGCCCGGATGCCGTGGCGGCGGTAGATGGTGGACGCGCAGTGGATGGGGCCGCTGTACACGCGGTCGTGCTTGGTGACTTGGTATTGGACTTGGAGTCGGGCTTTGATGTGTTCGATTGGCGCCGCGATGAGGGAGACGGTCCACCCGGCTAGCATGCCGGCCATGCCGTGGCCCAGGGGTGGGAGTTTTTTCTTCTCCGAGTCGGGGAGGTAGATGGCGGGGTGGGTCGGGCGGGCGCGTAAAGGTTGGAAGATGTGTTCGTTTAGTAGGCGGCGGTAGAGGGTTAGGGAGCCGAGCATGAGGCTGTCCATGCACATCCCTGAAAGGAGGGGGTGGGTTAGATTGGGAGGTTCATGTGAGATGAGGGTTGTGGGTGTTCAGGTGAAAGATGAGACTTACAACCGACGAGCGGCGGTGTGGCCCCCTTGTACATGCCATTGATGCCTTCTTTCCGCACGGTCTGTAACAGGCAGTCCAAGGGCCCTTTGAACTGGCTGGTCGGCGCCGTCTGTAAGCGGACTTTGATCGTGTCAAAGGGATGTCCAACTGATAACTTGGCAATGCCGCTGAAAACGCCGGCGACGAAGCCTCTGTAGTTCCCAAACCCTTTGCTCTGCGGCGCCGGTTTGGGCGTGCTCACCCCGGCCTCTTCATCGTGTGTCGCGGCGGCCGTCGCGGCGCCTTTTACCGCGGTCGACATGTAGAGAGTCTCGCTCTTGCGTTGGCTTCTGCTTCAATCGCTACAACCGGCTGGATCATGTCGATGCCTCTCTCTCTCTCTCTCTCTCCTTCTCACTCACGACATCAAAGGGAAATAATGTTCGAGGACGTGAGAACGATGGGAATTCCTACTAGCCCCTGCAATCCCGCTGAGTAACGCGCATCGCTATCGATCGGGTTGATGATGAGATTCACATGAAGCACAGGCCAAAATTTCTCCAGGGCTCCCATGGGTAATGACGAAATGGAGCCACAAGCGCGGGCGTGTGGGCGCGTTATCGCTCGAACGATCAACTTTTTTTTTTTTTTTCGTGTCTGCTCATCATCGCCAACTCCCGCTTCGGAGCCACCGTTGTTCTCTTAGCACTGTGTTAGGGAAAGTCTATTATTATAATTTGGGATTCGCGTAGAGAAGGGGGAGATCTCCCACATATATTATCATCTTGCGACAGGTAGGTCGCGCACATTACTCGGACTGATTCACCAGTCTTTCGTTTCATCCGGTGTGACGCTGTAGCTCCCCCCGGGCAAGAACAAGAGAAGACCACGAAAACAACAATAAAAATAAAATCCACATCAAAGGAACAAGGGAAAAGGAAGAACAAAAAATGACTACCACCTCCTCCTCCTCCTCCCCAAACACCCACCCCGACCGCGTCGTCGCCTCCCCCAAAGTCTGGACCAGCCTAATCACCAACCTGGCCTACCTGCCCGGGCTCCTCACGCTCGAAGCCTCCCTCCGCGAAGTCGGTTCCCAATACCCGCTCGTAGCCCTGTACACGGACTCCTTCCCCGCCGAAGGCCACGCCGCCCTCGACGCCCGCCACATCCCCAAACAACACGTCGCGTATCTCCTCCCCGCGGTGGAGAAAAAATTCGACCCCTCCGACTCCCGCTTCTACGACTGCTGGTCCAAACTCACGCCTTTCTCGCTCGTCCAATACGATCGCGTCGTGCAGCTGGACTCGGATATGATGGTCCGCCGGAACATGGACGAGCTTATGGATCTGCCCCTCGACGGGCCCGAACTGCAGGGCCAAGGTCCCCGGGTTTTCGCGGCGAGTCATGCTTGTGTTTGTAATCCGCTTAATAAACCGCATTATCCCCCCGATTGGATCCCGGCCAATTGCGCGTTCACGACGCAGCACTCGACTCCCGAGGTCGCGCAGCGACAGGGTGCGGAGCCCACAGCGGGTCTCGCGATGCCGAATGGAGGGCTCCAGGTCGTGATCCCCTCGGCGGAAGTCTACGCTCGGATTATGGACACCCTGGCTTCCCCTTCCACCAGCAGTATGGATTTCTCCGACCAATCCCTCCTCTCGGACCTGTTTCCCGGTAGGTGGGTCGCCTTGCCGTATACGTATAACGCTTTGCGGCCTATGCGGTGGAAGGGGGTGCATGATGCGATTTGGCGGGACGAGGAGGTCAAGAATGTGCATTTCTTGTTGAACCCCAAGCCCTGGGATGAGACGGAGGAACAGAAGGGAAGTAGGGGCGAGAGGGAGGAGATTAATGCTTGGTGGTGGGAGGTTACGGATCGCAGGAGGGAGGGGGAGAGGGAGAGGGGGGTGAGGGATGGGTTTTAGGGGGTTTTGATTTTTTTGGATTGATTTTTTTTTTCTTTTGGGCGGAACGGCGGTGGATCTTCGAGCGGAGATTCTCTACTAGCAGGAGTTGAGAAAGGTGTGTGATTGGGGATCGTGGTTGGGAAGGGTAGCGGAGGTGGATTTGGGAAGGAGGGGGCAGAAGGGGTAGGTTATTGGACGAAATGGCCATGGAAATGGCAACCGTCCAGCAAATGCAGTTATGACTCCTTCACTATGGCCGCTTTGGACTTTCGAATGTAGTTCTTGGGTCCCGTTTCTACAGATTCTTTTCTTATTTACAATGGGGGGTCTGCGCAGCAACAAAAAAAAAAGTCCAGGACGGGTTCAGCAAGACGGGTTCAGTAGTACAATATTTGAAGAGTCGACTATACTGCTAACATGCCAGTCTAAAAGAGGCGACAAGCCCCATCAGAACGACACAACGAAAAGAACAAAAGGGAAGAAAGAGGAAGAAGCGGTTCTTTTATCTTCAGAAGAAGACCAAAAAAATGCAAAAAAGAAAGGTGCGATGAGCCTTGATCATTGCCTTTTGAAACATCTTGGAAAGATGAATCGTAGATAACAGCCGAAGGCGGGGCTCGAACCCGCGACCTTGAGGTTTCACTACTCCTAGTAGTCTAAGAGCCACACGCTCTACCCTGGAAGATTGTTAGAATCAATGATTCGAAGGAATGTTGTGACTGATGGTGAGTCTTACGATTGAGCTACCCCGGCTGGGGTTGTAATCAGATGGTTCTGATCACGTGATGAAAGCGAGGGATTTCAAAATTGAATATGTATGTGAAAATTTGAGGGGATAAGGCTCCGAAGCTACCTTGTGCCATTTCTCACTCATACCGAGACCGTTTCCTCGCTCCGGCTTCGGAAATAGAATTGCACAGGATACGCGCCGAACCGCTGCAGGGCCTCTGACTTTCCACTTTCCCACTAGCACGGGAAGTAGGGAGAAGGTTCAATTGCTGCTGCTTGTGAGAGTGTGGGCAGCGCTTGCTTTTGATTGCTTGTCCGGTCTGTCCTATCTAAAGGGGGCAAGACAGACAAGTTGTAGTAGTAACCACCTAATCTCACCTTTCTCTCTCTCGTCCCACCCACCCACCCCTCTCTCTTCCTCTTTCCATCTCTCCCCCTCCTTACCGGCGGAAAAGATAATCGTCTGCTTGAAACGCGCCGTATCACGTGCTGGCAACCCCCCTTCCCTTCCCGGAAAATCATCCATCCCCCCCAATCTTTTCCTACGCGCAATCGCGGGAACTGCCCACAACAGCACCTACATCAAGGGGAACTTCCAGAAATCCTCCCGCCTAGGCATCTCATTTGGGTTCGGCGAGTACACCGATTGCGCCGCCCTCTTCTTCTACTACTACGACTGCTTGCTTGCTATCAGCGAACCCAAGTCGCTGTACCAGAGAACTGAGATAGAGGAGCTCGCCAACTCTCATACAAACGGGCCTCACGACTACCCCCCATTCGCGAAATCTCCGACCCAGCACTTCATCCCACGCCTACATCTCTGCCCGCGCGCGATCTCACCAACTCTGACCGAACGACTCTCCCTCCGAAACCCTCCTTACCACCGACCATCTCGAACTTGCACACCGCGCGTGTCCCGAACCTCCTCCCACCACCTATCTCCGATCGACCTCACTCCCCGCATCCCCCCCTCTCCCGCGAGCGGCTTCCACCTTCACGCGCGCCTCGCGTCAGAAGCGCGTATACCATCCACATCACTTTTCCTATCCGCTGAGCTGCGCAACGCAACGCTACGCTACACAAGGCGACGCATACGCTTCGCTTCGCTACGCTACGCTCCTTTTCGTCACGATGGGTGGATCCATCTCCAAGATGATGGCCAAGGTGTTTGGCAGCAAGGAGATGCGGCTGTTGATGTTGGGGTTGGATGCTGCGGGGAAGACTAGTACGTATTTACATTCTCATTTTCCCTTCCTTTTTTTTTTTTTTGCCATATCGCTTTTGGGGGTGTGGTTGCGATTGGGAGTGTCGTGTGGGATAAAGAGGAGGTGGAGGGATGGGGAAGAGGAGGGGTGAAGGGGTTGAGAGGGGGTGAAAGAGTACGGTATACTGGATCCATTCCAATCGAGTGGAAGACGAGCAAGAAGCAAAGGAAGTGCAGACACCCAAAGCTATTGCCGCCGGAAAAAAATCACAAGAGGGCGAAAGGAGAAGAGATGCTTTGGGGGACTAGGAAAAGCGCCAGAAAAAAAAAGTGCCATTTACAAGTTACACGCTGCTGACTTTCTATCCCCTCTTTTCTGTTTCCGAATAGCCATCCTCTACAAGCTCAAGCTCGACACGGACGTCACCACCATCCCCACCGTCGGCTTCAACGTCGAGACGGTCACGTACAAGAACACCAAGTTTAACGTCTGGGACGTCGGTGGGCAGGACAAGATCCGCCCGCTTTGGCGTCATTATTTCTCTGGCACGCAGGTATGTCTTCTTCATTTTCTTCTCTCTTCGCAGGGACAGGGCATTTAGACGATGGGGTGGGGGGGAGGGGTGGGGAGGTTGTTTGCGTAGGGAGGCGGAGGCGGAAGAGGAGAGGAGGTCGGTGGGATTCTATCTACTGCTGTTCTCCCCCTCTCCCTCCGCATCGCTCTCCTACTTGCGTCTGCTGCCAATGAAGAAGGAGTCCCACGCACCTATCCAACCCCGTCCCCTCTGCCCCATTCTACCCTCTCCCCGCCCGCCAACCAACCCAGTCTCGCCACGGAACCAGGGCGATTTCCGCGCGCCCCTCTTCAAAGTCACATGAAGGCTGACGGATTTTCTTTCTCTCTCTCTCGGATCTAGGGCCTCATCTTCGTCATCGACAGCAATGACCGCGACCGTATGGACGAGGCCAAGAACGAACTTCAGCGTATCATCCAGGACCGCGAGATGAAGGACGCGCTGCTGTTGGTCTTTGCTAATAAGCAGGATATTAGGGGTGGTAAGTCCCTTTTTCTCTTTCCTTTCTTGACATTTGACACTTGACACTTGACGGACTTCTATCTCATCCCTTGGGTTGTGGCTCTGCTGCGCCTGTTTTTGGTGCTGGGTCGAGAAGGGGGAGAATTTCCTCCTCTCCCCTCCCTGCAGCACTGGAAAGAAGATCCAAAAAGAAAGAGAGAGAGAAAAAAAAATGAAGGCGAAGCAGAAGACGAGGAGGAAAGTCGAGCATTTCGCTGACGTTTCTGTCCTCTACCATTATAGCCCTCAGCCCCAAAGACGTCTCCGACGCCCTCGAGCTCGACCGCGTCGCCAAGAACCACGTGTGGAAGGTCGAGCCCTCGTGCGCCACCACGGGCGAAGGCATCTTCGAGGGCCTCGCCTGGCTCAGCAATAATGTCAAGGTCCCCGCCAAGTGAAGGGTTCAGGACCGGTTTGGGGAGTTGATGTGATTTGAAATCGGGAAAAGAAAAGAAAAGAAAAGGGGGGGGGTGGGGTCTTGTGGGATATGGGAAAGAGAGGAAGAGAGAGACAGGATTGAGGGGTTGGATATTGGATAAATGGGTTTTAACGGGTGAATGTGGAGGTGGATGGCTGGAAGGGAGGGGGTGGGGGGATGGAGGGAGAGCACTGGATTTTGGTCGCGGGTGTTGGAAGATTGCAAGGGGGCAACCTCCCCCATGCACATGGGGTGTTGATGCAAAGCAAAGAGCGGGCATACGAGAGAAAGTCCCACATCCTACGAGCCCCAAATAGGCGGGAATTCGACGGTGGGGTGTATGCAGAACGATACTAGAGCAAGCGGGAGAGGGGCTTAGGGCGAAGGGGTGGATGGTCCGAGCAAGAATTTGGTTAATCGATGGTAGGTGGTGGTGAGGACAGAAGGTTTCTGCCCCGCGGAATGAAGAAAAGAAGAAGGTGAAGAAAAGAAAGAGAAAAGAAAAAAAAAGCAAGATACCCCTGAAAAGGTTCAGCTGTTCGAGTGATGATGAGGGTGGTGGTTGTGGGGGGGTGGGGGTAATACTGGAGATGGGGAGTGGTAGTGGTGGATATCATGGCTGGACTTGAACCTGTTTCTTTTTTTTTTTTTAAACCTCTCCTTTGTTGTTGTTCGGTACAATAATATATACATTACCCTTTTGATTTCAATTCTTCTGGTCCTTGTTTCTTCTTTGCCCTTTTTTTTCTTTTTTTTTTTTTTTGTGGCGGAACCAATATGCGTTAGGGTTGGGTAGGGTTCGTCATCCCGCACTGTCAGGGTCTCTGCGACACGTGAGGGGGAAGAAGATGGCATACTACTTGCGTAGATCTTAATTTTTTGCTTCGGTTGGCTTTGGTCAATTCGAATTATATTTCCTAGGTTCGTTGGGGTTGACGAGGGTTCGCCGTGGCTTCTTTGTGAATTTTGGATTGTGGGCGGAGGGGAAAAATGGTATATCGCTTACTTGGATCGAAGAAGAAGGTGCAGATCTCGATCTCTTTTATAGCTTATCACTGAAGCTTTCTTTATGTTTTATTCTCCAAGAGAACGATATATTCAAGGCAAACCCCAGAGGGAGGAATTATACACCATTTTTCTTTTTAAAAAAAGAAAATAATTTCAAAAATCAATATCTAGAAAGGTATATTACCCTTTTGCCGACCCAACAAACTATACCTCCCCTCTCTGCTCCCTTCTCCCCTCCTCCCACTCCCCCACTTCCCCACCCACCCGCCTACTCCCCTCCCTAGGAAACCTCGCCCCCATCAACACCACCCACCCCAACCCCGCAATCCCCGCATTCACCGCAAACGTCCAATGCGCCGCCCCCCGCTCCGCGAACCCCGCAAACACCACCCCGAACAAACTCGTACTGCTCAGCCTCGCCACCAACTCCACCAGACTTATCGCGCTTAAGGCGTCGACCCGTTGTGCGGGCGTGCAGAATTGCAGGATCGTCCCTTTGGCTGCGGGACCGGTTCCGGAGGCTAGCGGTAGGATGAGCGCGATTAGGTACATTTGGGATGCGGAGGTGGTGAAGGTGCAGAGGGATGTGAGGGCGCTGTCGAGGAGGAGGGAGGTTTGGGTGAAGTGGAGGTCGAAGGGGGAGGTTTCTTCTATTTTTCCTTCTTCTTCGGCTGGGCGTGGGGATTTGAGGTCGCTTGAGGAGGAGGAGGAGGATGAGGAGGAGGTAGGGGTCGGTAGTGGGTTAGGAGGAAGGGTTCCTGATGTGCGGTCTTGAGGTGGCTGTGGGGGAGATTGTGGTCGAGCATGGGCTTGCTCCGTATCATCGTCGTATGAGCCCCTTGTTGGGATACCAGGCGTTTCTTCGCTGTGCTTTGGACCTTTGTCGAGCCATTTGCGGCCTTTGGAGATGATGTGCGGGAAGGCAAAAGTGAGGAAGAATCCTCGAACTAGGGAGTTGATGCTGATCAAGAAGCCATTCTCGGATGTGCCGAAGCCGAAAACATCTGTGCTGTACATCTGAAGTAGTACTGGGATGTAGGAAGTTGCAAGTACGCCGAGGAAAGTGCCGATCCCTAAGAACAAGACGCCGTATTCTTTGTACAAGTGCCCGTTAGGGCGAATGAACTTTTGAGGGGCGAACATCTTGATTGGGTCGAAAAAGCTGGAGAGTGATTTCGATGCTTTGGCTTCGACTTCTTTGTTGTGAATTTCCGGCAAGCAGAGTTGGATGTAGATGCAGCAGAGGACGAAGAGAGCAAGAGTGACACGAAAAGGCCAGATGATTCCAAGGTAATCTCCTATTAAGCCGCCTGCGAGATAGCCGATTGCTGTGCCGAACATGGCGCAACCTGATAATCGGCCAAGCGTCCCCGTCCGCTCAGCAGGCTCTACAACTTCTGTGGCCAGGCTGTTCAATGCTAGGAGATAGCCGACAGGTCCCCCGACTACAGTGATCATTTGGGAACATTGGACGATGAGGATGCCCAGATTTGCTCCCGCTTCTACACCGATATTCTGCACAGCGAGTCTCACGGCCGGGAAGAAGACAGTAAGCATTAGAGCCTTTTTCACACCAAAGGCTTTCATCGTCCAGCCGGTGAAGAAGAGATTGATAACTCCGAACAATGTCGTGCTGGTGCCTAGCAAGGCCACTGAGCGTGCAGTGCTCGCCTCGATTGCGTGGATCTGACACCGATTGTGACCTAGACCCGGTTCTTGGAGGAGACCAAGGTCGGCATCCGGGTGATTCTTGTAGTATTCATCGCACGTCATGACCCTGAAGACATAGATGAGAGGGACTTGGGTCACTCCGAACGAGAGGGAAACCAGGAAGCCGGTAAGTAAGACGCGGTAGACTACGCTTTTGCTCCAGAGGACAGAGATGTGTGATTCTTTCCGCTCCAGCAGAGGCGTGTCTTCCGTCGGCTGCTCGATGATTGTCGCCACCGAGCCTTTCCTGCCATGCTCGTCTGGCGCCATTGTCGTGATCACCTTGGATTAAGACTGAATCTAAAGAGAGAAGGAGGGAGAAGAAGGGCCTACAGACTGAAAAGTGAAAGATGCCTTACCCAGTCTTACCTTTGGCCGGTCTCATGAATGTATCTTATTCGCTCGAGTTGCCCGCGATAGTAGATTGCCGCCGGCATACTGCCTCTGAACAGGCGAGGAGCTGCCTCATTTTCTCTAGCGTCTCTGCAGTGAGGTGTATAGTTCGGCAATCGGCAAGCTTTCTCGCTGCTCAGTCCAGCGGCAGAATGCTCGGCGGTGGAGTCAATAATGCCGATATCGCGCCGCGTACTGTACTTTCGCCCAAGGCATGAGTGAACGAGTGATCGGCCGCTGCGAGCCTCAGCAAAATACAATGAAATGTCAAACTAGTCACCTATGGAAAGGCCGTCAATGCTTATTTACTGCCAGCCAAGCCGCCTAGGTACGACTGCTTCAGTCCTTTAACTTCACGACCGCCTACGAAAACCTCTCGAATGTTCCGATCGTCACCAGTCAGCAGGAACTTTTCAAATATCACTCGAAAACTGTCGTGCCCTTCGCGCGGTG
The DNA here is from genome assembly GCA_037044905.1 of Hortaea werneckii. Taxonomy (NCBI): domain Eukaryota; kingdom Fungi; phylum Ascomycota; class Dothideomycetes; order Mycosphaerellales; family Teratosphaeriaceae; genus Hortaea; species Hortaea werneckii. Next base: position 923 of record JBAOKB010000132.1, on the reverse strand, counting down.
CCATCACGCCGTCAACATCCGTATCGATGATCAAAGCATCGAATGCTTTGCCCTTGTCGAAGTTGCCAACTTGCGAGCCAAGACCGCACACGTCTGCGCCGCCTTGAGTGGCAAGGTAGAACACCTCCTCAATCGACAGCTTTGGCTCCGTACCCTTTGAAGAAGCCTCTCTAGAGTACGAGGCAATCAACGCTTGCTTGATAGCATCTAGCATGCTGCTGGAGAAGCCACCTCCACTATCTGTCCCAAGCCCGACTTTGATGCCGTAATTTAGGAATGACCGGATTGGCGCTGCCATGAAGCCGCCACCGACTGTCATATTGGCAATCGGACAGTGAGCTACACCTGCACCAGCAGCTGCAAGTTTTCTAAGTTCGTATTCCGTCATGATGCAGCAGTGAGCGAGGATCGAGCGGTCAGTCAACAAGCCGTAGTGAGCATAGAGGTCCGCTTCGTTGGCAAACTCGGGAAAGAGATCTTTGGTCGCCGACATTTCTTGTTCAGCTTCGTTGAAATGAGTCTGCGTCCGCAATCCCCCCTCCTGACCAAGCTGACCGAGTTGAGACAAGAGGTCGCCTTCGCAGCAGATGGCGAAGTGAGGAGTAAGGACATAGTTCAAAAGGCGATGCTCAGGATCGATCCGCTCAATATGCGCAATGCAAGCTCTCGTTGCTTCCATCGAGTCCGCCACTGAGCTGTCTCGATAATACTCTGGCGCATTACGGTTCATGTTGCACTTGCCAACCAGAGCCTGCTGCCCTTTCTCTAGACATACATCAGACAGGATATTGGTTGCCTCCTGGTGCATTGAGCCATAGTATGACGCTGTCGTAATGCCTTGCTTTAGAAAGCCATCTACACAAGAGGGGTACACCCGTCGAGCATGCGCCGGGTCTGCGAAGCGGGCTTCGTTGGGGAAGGTG
>JBAOKB010000131.1:0-58732 GCA_037044905.1 Hortaea werneckii | reverse complement strand
GCTGTCATCATTGTAACGCCTCCAGCATATCTCCGGAGAACTGGACTCACTCGCATCGAGCGTTCCTAGACCACCAGCTGTTGAAGCGCGTTTGGCGTCAGGATATGAAGCGCTTTTCCCAATCAAAAGGTCACCTTTGAGACAAGCCGCGCCTCCCCGGCTCCCTTCTAGCACAGATCGATGAGATGATCTTGATTCCCACCATGTCGGACATGGTATGACGATGATGCGCGAGGCGAGACAGCCTGTCAATATCCTCTGGTTCAGTAAACCCGTGCAAGTGTGACATGGTGGCACCGGCGATGACTGGTATAACTTCGCTCCTGGCATCTGAACGCATCGCCGAGGAACCTTTTCGGTGTCGTGAGATTTGACTGGCTGTCGCAATTGGAGGTATGGAGTGGTGAGAGTCAAGGCGCCTCTGTATACTCTGACTATGAGTTTCTCTAGGTGCAGTGGGTTCATCTTCATCGCTTTTACACATCCACGACTTTTCCTTTCTTTCTTTTTTCCACTGCTTCTGCTTTGGTATTTCTTGCCAAATCTTGGATTCACTTCTTCGTCGCTGGTCGACAATACCGCTCATTTTGTCTCATTCATTTCTAGTTTGTTTTTTAGACAGTACAATCTGATCATTCCCTTCCAACGACGGTCTTTTCCTTACGTGCCACCAATACGCAATACATTCCACAGGCCTGATCTGAACCATGATCCTCATATACAGCAACGCACACGAACCAGCACCTCTCCTGGACAATCCACTCGTCGAGCATAACCCTCACAACGAAATCCGACCTGTCTTCATGAAGATCCGCAAAGTCAGAGGCAAGACTGGCTGGTTCATCCGTCGATATGGACACTGGTTTGGAGGACCGAAAGATGATCCCGAAGCCGTAGGCCACCATGCCGTACAAGTGGGCGAGTACGTTTACGAATTGACGAGGGAAGAAGGGCTGGTGGGACAGCGCTTGACAGGCCCCCAGGTGTGGCCGAGTACGATTAAGCATGCTGTCGTAGGATGGACGGACCTCTCGGATGTTGAGATGCAAGAGGCTTGTACGTCCCACCCACTCGCCTCATTTTCTCCTGAGAGCAGAAAGATTTGTTGCTTCAAAGGATGCCAAGCAAGCTGATTTCCGAGTAGCATTACAATCTCAGAACTTTGTCCGAAGTCGAAACGGCGGACGCTACCACATCAAGACGAACAATTGCCAGCACTTCATCCGAGATCTACTCGAGCGTATCATCACCATCCCGCTTACTGACCTAGACGCCTCGACTCCTAGCAATGGCAGCAGCAGCTACTGTTCTTCTGTCACTTCGTCTTGCAATACATCTGAAAAGAAGACGATTTCGATCCGGGATTCCTTCGAGCTGCTAGCGACGCCCGAACTACAACTGCTACGCTCGCCGGAACCGGCAAGGCTTCTAGCTGAGAAATCGGTTATGAGGGAGACGGTTCTGCCGAAAGCCCCGGAGGTTGGGTGGCCGCTGGGAATGCACGCTGGCGTGCGAATAGCGGTGGCTCCCGTCTGCTGAGATGGATTTTCTTCGATGGGAGGGAAGATTTTTTCGAAATTTCTTTTGTCGTGTATGGATTGCGGAGTCGTCGAACAATGGTTGCAATGATTGATGAGCTCGCCACGTACGTTGATCTTCAGAGAAGGTTTGGAAGGTCGTTCCCGAGAGCAGATTAAATGTTACACCCAGACAGAAGTCGTCAACAACTTTCTAAATTCAACACTCAAGCGGTGTGGCTTTTGTTCCAGATGCCACGTTTGTGCGAACGATGATGCCGCCGAGGCAGTACGGGCAGATTAGTATATGTATCTAAAGTCCCGCTTCTCCTTGTCCTATTGCATCAGAACATTAGTCTCGCCCTCACAATTCTGTCATGTCCAATATAGTTTCGACTTACCGTCTTGTCAGAGAATGCCTCGCCGGGCTCATACATCGCCCCCTCATGATCTCTCTTCTGGTTTTCTCGGAAACATAAATACCCATACGCCAACACCGAGGCGATCGCAACGCAGAGGCATGCAAGTAAGCCGCTGTATCCGTGTGAGTATTTCGGCGCGTCATTGTCCCGGAATACTTGCGGTCCGATAATCTGTTTTAATAACATTGTTAGCAACAAAATCTGGGATCGATTGCGAAGGAGCTCTCTCAGGAGGCCAGGTGCGCACATTTCCAACACAATAGCCTACAAAGTACACGGCGCCCATTGAGACCTTCTTGCTGTGTCCAGAGGTATTCGACATGTAGAGTGTCTGGGCCATGCAGTACGGACCCCAATAAGTGTAAAAGACATAGTAAGCTGCAAGTAGCCCATGCTGGTTGCTTCGGGGCAGCTTCCACATCAGTACGGAACAGACAATTGTCACACAGTTTGCGCCTGCGATGATCAGGCATCTGGCGTTCTTTAGCCTGCCTGCAGGCCATGCCATCATCCAGGCCCAGAGCGTGGCGATGACGCCCGTGGAATTCCAAGGAGGGTCGTGTTGAGCGTGGAGTATCCTAAGCCGGAGACAATAATGGCCGAGAAGGTAATGATGCCACCATTGGGGATGTTCTGAGCAATGCTGAACACGAAAAGCAACCAAGTCCGGGGATCTTCCATGCATTCCCGTACCTGGTTCCATTTGACATGGTTCTTCTCCTCTAGACCCGTGTTATTTCCCCGAATGCGCTGGAGGCATATGTACTTTTGACGATCGCTCATGTACCAGCAAGTGGTAGGCGAGTCAGGGAGGAAGATCCATATAACGCCGGCCCAAAGGACGGAAAATCCGCCCAAGACGAGGAATAGAAGACGCCAGGAAGCGATTGAGGTGTGTGCGTGGCCAATGCCGTAAGAGATGACACCCGTAAAGATCGAGGAGCCTTGAGACAAATAGCTTCCGACCAATCAGCTCTATGTCGTATGATCGTTAAGGGAGAAGACACTTACATTGCCGCTCTAATTGGCTGCTCGTCGTTCTTCCACCACATCACCGTCACAAGTGCGCATAACGGGAAGATGAAAGCTTCTGCCATTCCCATGAGAAAACGACATGTTGCCAGCCCACCAAAGTTCTGGGCAGCAGCAGTGCACATCATGAGAGCGCCCCAACAGAAAGCCGTCACAGCAAATACTCGCGCTACAGGTAGCCTCTGTAAGATGTAACCAGCTGGGTACTCGAATATCAAGTAGCCGAAGTAAAAGATGCTGTTTCTCTCGATCAGCATCCGATCCTCATTCTCTTTCATGTAATACCGACCTGCCGACCCAACTATACTCGTTTTCCTTCAAATGCGTATCCGCTTTCATACCGTAGATGGCAGCATTAGAGATGACAACTTTGTCCACAGCAGCAATAATGACAGAAAACGTAAGTATGGGTAGGATTGCTAGGTCAATCTTCCACAGACATCTCCTGGCCTCTTTGTCACTGATTGGGAGGTCCTTGACACTTGGGTCTAGCTTTGCCAGGAAGCAAGCTGCCACATCTAGGTCTTGGCCGGATTCGATGCCGATCTCATAGTCCTTGTCGTGAGGCCCATCGTTGTAAGGCTGCTCGGTGTTGCCTACGTGCTTTTCGACGGCCATGGTAATTCAAATGCTACGATCGCAGCGCCTGAGAGGATTGTGTGAGGCATGATCACAGAGAGCAACATATAGCTAACGCCCATCCACCCCGGGCATTGCATGCATGGCTTGCCCGCTGATAGCGAAGTCCCACAAAGATGCAACGCCGCCTCGCCGCCTACTTCCTTGCCGGACCGAGCAGGTACCGGCTATCGTTGGGGCCCACAGTCGGCCTTCTCCAATCATAGAGCTTCGCCGCTTTCGTTCTAATGGGCCTCACACCTTGTTATCTCGCGTAATGATGGATACTGGCCAACACGCCTTCTACCTGGGCCGGCCAGTGGGTTTGACCGGCCAAACGAGCCCGAGCCAAAGGTTCGCCGAGAAGCATCTTTATGAACCCACTGTTTGCAGAACCACTGCGTGCATAGCTGCGCAACCGCAAAAATGTCTCCTCACAAAGTGACGGAAATCGATGCGGATGGGTTGAAGGTGAAGATCGCAATTGGTGAGAATCCCCAGTTGGAAACCCAAGATCCGAGCGCTGACTAAGAAATCTCCTCTCCATCATCCTAGATCGGGGCGGCACTTTCACGGATTGTCTAGGCATCGTCGAAGGTCGCGAAGACAATATTGTAGTGAAATTGCTCTCGCAAGATCCAAGCAATTATGACGATGCTCCAATCGAAGGGATACGGCGTATCCTGGAGCAGGCCACCGGCCGGCCTTACCCACGCGGCCAGAAGCTCGATGTGTCCGGCCTGAAAGATTCTAGCATACGCATGGGAACGACGGTCGCGACAAAGTACTGTAATGTCTGGCAGATCTATCTGAGCTCCATATGCTGACGCCGTGTAGCGCTTTGCTGGAAAGAAAGGGCGAGCGGTCAGCATTCCTAGTCACCAAAGGCTTCAAGGATTTGTTGCGAATAGGTAACCAATCCCGGCCTAAATTGTTCGACCTAAACATCGTACGTCCAGACGTGCTCTATGACGACGTCGTTGAAGTTGATGAACGTGTAACGATCGAAGACTATCAACAAGATCCTTGGAGAGATGAATCCGTGTCCAAGACTCTTGCCGCTCTGGACACCGATCCTCAGCTTGTGAGAGGCAGGAGTAACGAGATCGTGCGCATTTTGAAGACTCCGGATATCGAAGCCGTGCGAGCCGATTTACAGAGTCTCTTCGACGATGGTTATCGATCGCTAGCCGTTTGCTTTGCACATTCATACACTTACTCGGACCATGAGCTGCTCGTAGAAAAGCTCGCAAGGGAGATTGGCTTCCCTCAGATTTCGCTTTCTAGCCAACTACTGCCGATGATAAAGGTAAAATTTTCTAAGCACAGGTCTGACCATACTATAGCTAAAACACTGTAGATGACATCACGAGGCGCTTCAAGCACAGCAGACGCCTACCTCACGCCCGTCATTCGAAGATACGTGGAGGGCTTCCGCAAGGGCTTCTCCGATGGTCTGATGTCTGACAAGACTCGTTGCGAGTTCATGCAGAGTGACGGCGGCCTGGCAGATTTCGAAAAGTTCACAGGTCTAAAAGCTATTCTCTCGGGCCCAGCGGGAGGTGTTGTCGGACATGCTCGTACGTCCTATGACCCTGATCACCCGAAGCCTGTCATAGGTTTCGATATGGGTGGTACCTCGACAGATGTTTCCAGGTACGACGGTAAATTCGATCATACGTTCGAGAATACGACGGCTGGGGTTACTGTCATGGCGCCCCAGCTAGATATCAACACCATCGCGGCTGGGGGTGGATCCATCCTTTTCTGGCGACATGGTCTTTTCGTTGTAGGCCCCGATAGCGCTGGCGCCCATCCAGGTCCCGCATGCTACAGGAAAGGCGGCCCTTTAACCGTCACCGACGCCAACTTGTTCCTTGGTAGATTACTTCCCGACCATTTCCCAAAGATTTTTGGACCCAATGAGAACGAAGCTCTGGATGTAGACATTGTCAAGGAAAAGTTTGAGGCTTTAGCCAGGCAGATCAACGAAGACACCGGGCAGCATAAGACGGCAAAGGAGATCGCTCTTGGTTTCATTCAGGTGGCGAACGAATCTATGGCAAAACCCATTAGGGCTCTTACCGAAGCTCGTGGCTTCGATACATCAGCTCACAATCTCGCGTGCTTTGGCGGCGCAGGAGGACAGCATGCGTGCGCCATTGCATCTTCACTTGGGGTTCAGACTGTTATTATTCATCGATATTCATCGATTCTGTCAGCTTATAGCATGGCTTTGGCAGACGTTGTGCATGAGAGCCAAGAGCCTTCCTCCTGCGTACTGAACGAAGCAGGCTTGGAGAGCTGCTGCGCACGCATAGCCTTTTTGAAGAAAAAAGTCACGGCTGAGCTGATAGCAGACAACGTCCCTGCCGACCAAGTTTCCTTCGAGGTATACTTGAACTTGCGATATCAAGGGACAGACAATCTTTTGATGATACTGGAACCCTCGCATGGCGACTTCGTGAAGGAGTTCATCGCTCAGCACAGGCGGGAATTCAGCTTCGACTTCCCAGGGCGAGACATCCTGTGCGAGGACGTAAGTGTGCGTGGCATTGGGCATAGTCTCAATGTCCCACCCGAAACTCCACAGCAGGAAATGTTGTCTCTGAAGCTGTCTGATGAGCAATTGCTACCAGATGACGAGACCATGGCATACTTTGCGGACGGCGGAGAATGGAAAACTCCAGTATATTTTCTGCGCAATTTGAAACCAGGTCAGGTGGTCAAAGGCCCTTCGATCCTACTTGACAGCACTCAGACACTGGTTGTCGAGCCGGGAGCGCGCGCTACTATACTTTCGAAGCATGTGGTGCTTGACGTCCCCCGAACAGGCAAGAAGGGCGATACGACTCCAGATGCCATAGACCCTATTCGGCTTTCTATCTTTGGCCATCGCTTCATGTCAATTGCTGAGCAGATGGGACGGACTTTCCAAAAGACAAGCGTATCTACTAACATCAAGGAGAGACTGGACTTCTCGTGTGCATTGTTCTCTCCAGAGGGTCGCCTAGTCGCAAATGCTCCTCATGTCCCTGTACATCTGGGCTCTATGGAATATGCTGTGCGCTTCCAACGAGATCAGTACGCCAGCCAGTTGAAGCCTGGTGATGTTATCTGCTCGAATCACCCTCTAGCGGGAGGGACCCATTTACCAGACATTACCATCATCACTCCGATATGGAATGCTGAACAAACAGAAATAATCTTCTACGTCGCTTCGAGAGGGCATCATGCAGAGATTGGCGGGACTCAACCCGGCTCGATGCCTTCAGATAGCAAGCTGCTATATGAGGAGGGCGCGATGACTATAGGCTTCAAGATCGTGTCCAACGGAATCTTTGACGAGGACAGAGTCCATAAATTTCTGTGTGAGGAGCCGGCAGGCTTCCCTAAGTGCTCTGCCACCAGAACATACAACGACAACGTGTCAGATCTGCAAGCGGCCATCTCTGCCAACCAGAAAGCCGCCCAACTTATCGATGTGCTAGTCCAGGAATACTCACTACCCGTCGTACACCGATACATGAACGCCATAAACAAGACCGCTGAGACAGCAGTACGTCAATGTCTAATTGAGGTCGCGAAGACACGTCCCAAGCTCGGCTTCACAGACTACATGGACGACGGCACACCTATTGTCTTAGCCATAGAGATCGACCCCGCCACCGGTTCAGCATCATTCGATTTCACTGGCACAGGCAAAGAGACCTTCAATTGCTTGAATGCGCCACCCGCTATCGCGCATTCCGCCATCATCTACACTCTGCGATGTCTCATCGGCGTCGACATCCCTCTGAACCAGGGCTGCCTTGCTCCGATCAGCGTCAAAATTCCCGAAGGTACGCTGCTGAACCCATCTGGATACGCTGCAGTCTGCGCTGGCAACCCTATCACGAGTCAGCGTATCACCGACGTCTGTCTCGGTGCTTTTCGAGCATGCGCTGCGAGTCAGGGGTGTTGTAATATCATCTCCTTCGGCATGGGAGGCAGAGACGAGCATGGTGTTGATAAACCGGGCTTTGGCGTTGGTGAGACTATCTGCGGTGGCTCTGGAGCGGGTCCGGGTTGGCATGGCACTTCAGGCGTGCACATCCATATGACCAACACTCGCATTACGGATTGTGAGGTTTACGAGCTACGCTATCCCGTCATCCTAAGACAATTTTCGATCCGGGAAGGAAGTGGAGGTCGTGGTTGCTGGCGTGGCGGCGATGGCGTCGTCAGGGAACTCGAGTTTAGAATGCCGCTGAGCGTGAGTATGCTTAGCGAGCGAAGAGTTTTCAGACCGTACGGGCTCGACGGCGGTGAGTCTGGTCAAGCAGGCTTGAATCTATACGTGAAAAAAGAGGCAGATGGCAAAGAGAGGGTGATAAACATCGGCGGAAAGATGGAGTTGGATGTTCAGCCTGGGGAGAGAATCTTAATCCATACGCCTGGCGGTGGTGGATGGGGTACGACGTCTGCAACAGTGCTTGACAAAGTGATGGCAGACGGCTCATCGCAAAAGTCATTTGAACCCCGAGGCAGCTTAGTGGATTGGAACCATGAGGCAGCCTCGGCATCGTAAAGGATCAGTCAGGGGTGTCAATTAGTGGATGATCTGACGCATGGGAGCTTTGGCTAGGTGACTTTGCTCCACCGGCTTTACCGCGATAAGACGTTTTGGGTCACAACGTAATACCTAGGTACGAATACTGCCCGCAAACATCAAATGCTTGACCGGTTGTGTTCAGGCTTGGTCGACCCCGCTATGTTGAGCTCGTACAATTGATTTTTCGAGTGGTTCCGACTTCACGCATTGGCAAGCGTACGCGCTTTCAGTTAGGAAGAAACTGCAATGTATATGTACATTCCTCCGGCGTAAGCCGGCGACAGTCCACCATTGAAGCTCTTGATTGGCTGCGTGAATGGAAGGTCACTTCATAGCTATATCCGGCCTGCTTTGTAAATGCGGACATTCCATGGGGCAGCTCATGCGTGCTTACGGCCGACATTCACCGTCGACGGCCGGGATTTACATACAGGCTACAGCAGTTTGGGAATGGGATGCCAGCTTGTCCAGGCAAGAGAATTGGTAAGCTCTCATGATTGATGGGACCACGGCATCTGCAATGGCTCCCTGGAAGCGCTTGGTATACTATGAAAAGAAATCGGCCTCGTCACTCTTTTCGCACGTGAGTCAATGTACATAGATCAAATGCGTGAGCTAAATAGGACTGTGTTACCCACGAGTGAGCCGAATTACAGCCCATGTGCACTGGGGACCGTCAGACAATTCTATTGCCAGACCGTTCATCTGTTCTTTGACCATGAAGGTGCTACTACTCGGTGCAACCGGCAACTTGGGCTCTCGCCTCGTCCCAGCACTGCTCACACACGGCCTCTCGGTAACTTGCTTCGTTCGCTCAGCCGCGAAGCTTAGGGGGCTGCTTCCACCCACGGTCCACGACCAAATCACCATAATCGAAGGTGATGCTAAGAAATCTGCTGTTGTCAAGAGAGCCGTCTTGGAGAGCGAATGTGATGCGGTGGTAAACGCAGCTGGAGTGGCTGCTGCTGCTCCGTGGAGCAAGACTGATCTTCCTGAGATCTTCAAAGCGGTGCTGCAGGGCATACAAGAGGCATGCGTCGAGCGCCAAAGACCAATTCGGGTGTGGTTTGTCGCTGGTATGGGGGTGCTCAATTACCCAGGGACTGAGAAGATGATCTCAAGCTAGTATGTTGCTCCTCGAGACCAAGCTTTTGGACTCATGCGTGTGAACATTCGACTAACTGCGAGTGAAGTATCCCGCTTTATGTCGCTCATCGCCAGAATCTGCGTCTCCTCAAGACCTTACCACCCAGCACACTAATCGACTGGTCAATTCTCTGTCCCATGACCATGAAGGCCAAGTCTTCCGATCTCACGTCGCCAACGAAGACTCGACAGGGCAAGCTGACTGCGAATGCGACGACGCCACCTCTTTGGCACAATTCCAGACTACGACTGATTCCTCTCGTAGGGAAGAGTTTGACCGTGGCAAGGAATGCCACTCGGTACGAAACGACGCTTGAGCAGAACGCGGACTTTATTGCTGCGGATCTGGAGAGTTTTGAGAGTAAGTGGAGCGGGTGCACTGTAGGTGTCATTGATCCATCGAAGTGAAGTACAATCGTTGGGACATGATCAAGGTGTGAGGTCTTGAGGGCTGGGTAATGATCTGTGATCTATCAGAATTGCTTCCGTGGGTATATCGTTATTAAAGGTCGATTGTCTCCTAGAGCTTGGTCAGGTAATCAACCGTGGGCTCGATGAAACGCTCCATCTGCACTCCACGGAAAGCACCAATCTCGGCCCAGAGAAAACCATGCCTGGCGCATCGCGGCCATTGAGTAGCTTCACAGTCCCTTCGCCGTCAGCCACGCACCGATGTTCTCACGCCATTCGTGGCCACGCGCATTCCGTCGAACAGCATTACGACAGCCTGCTTACCGCATGAGCTCGAACGTCCCTTGCCGCCAGGCTGTCGTGGACGAAGCTGCTCGTTTGCCCTTCAGGGATGATTCAGGACAATATCCATCCATGATCTCTAGGGAGGCATGTCAACCTGTTTCTGCGACTGCGTCGGCCTGAAATCCTGCGCCTGTTGATAGCGTAGCTGGCTAACATTGCGCCATTCGCCGTCCTACCCGTACTCCGGCCAGCCATGTGGCAGAGTCGAAAACTTCGGAAGTGTATACTGGGACATGCATACGCCTTGGTCTTCGCACGCCAGGTCACAAAGACCGTAGACATTACAGTAGCACGTCTGAGCATCCGGGCAATGCACCGCCTCTTTCCCGAAAATGACTGTATCCACTAGGTTAGTGGCGAAGGTGGAGTTATGGTCAAGGGGACTGACTATGCCATGAATATTCCATGATCCGACCGCTCAAGTCGTCAGCAAGCGGCGTTTCGAGCAGCCAACGTCGATAATGCTCATAATCGGACTTCGGCCTCTCTCGGAGCTTTGTTGCCGTGACTGCAAACTGCGCGCAGCACGAAAGACCAATTTCCGAAGGGACCGCTATGTCAGGGAAGAGGTGTTGAAAGGCTTCCTTATAGTACCATCCCGCCCTCTGCTCACTTGGTGCTGCTGCAGGAACCATTTCTGCTTCCTCGATCACAGGCCGAATTTCGACTTGACAACCGAGTGTCCACACACAGCGGAGATTGACATAGCCTTCCTCTAGGACATGTGGGAGTTGAAGACGCTCCAGCATTCGCTTTCCGTCATACAATGGATCATCGTTATGCCATTGGTATTGATTGGCATGCTGGAAGATGAGGATTTCAGGTAGTTGGTCGTAGTGATCAATGATAAAACTGTCTCAAGCGTAAGTTAACATCATACATTCAGGTCACGAAGGACTGATACCTCAAATAGACCATGCCCTCTCGCCCACGGTTGCTGGGAACTGTCAAAGCAGCATTCTGGTTGTCCGTTACGTAGATCTTCTTGGAGCATTCTGGGAAAGCACTCTCGAGCCACGTTGTGTCGTCAGTTGTTTGGCTTGCCACAACCAAAGTCACATTGTAAGGAGACACGGCGCTGCGTAAACTTTGTTGAAGGTCAGGATGCAATGTTGTGAGATTCGAACCGGTCAGAACCCGAGTGGTCAGCCAAATAGCAGTACCGAGTACTATTCCGATAGAAGAGAGCAGTGCACATAGTGTTCGCTGCCTATGCCTCAACGTACGGTGTGGGAGACTTTGACCGAGCATATCGTAACGGAATTTCTAAGACAACTAACCCATTCTAAGAAAATTCTTGCTCGTCGTATGGCGATTTGCAAGACAGCACCTTTTCCACGCTGCCACAAGGCCCTCCCATCGTTGTTTGACGCCAGAGGCAAGGGGTCTGTGGCCTTGCGGCACAGTTCGGCGTCTGTAGCATCATGTTTAGTATATAGTCGAGATGGTCTACGATAGACGCGGAATGCCCTGATTTGACGAAAGCCATGCTGCAGCCGCCATTGGTCGGCGGCAATGAATGTTGTCTTGACGATGCCGAAGCGAGTCTTGCCCTGGCGATTCGAACAGAACTTCAAAGCGCCCGAACCAGGATGTTTTCTCATAGGCTTGGCCCGAGCTCCAACGGAGGGAGTGCGTAACTTCACCAATGTCGGTCGTCCCCTGTGCACGTTTATGAGACGAACCAAGGCGTACCGTAAAATTAGATGTAGCATTGCTAAGTATACTGAGCTGCATTTACTATAAATTTGTTATTTACGCTGACCTAGGCCCGAGACTTGCAATGACTGCGTGTCGCGGTGAATCAATCGAAAGTCGCACCTACTGTACATTTTCCAGCGCCGAACGCATGAAGTCGAATGTCCAAGAGAGTTTTGATCGCTTTTGAGACAGGATAATATGCTGTCTGTGATGCTTCACCGGACCCTGGAGCTCGTTGCTAGAGAGCCACAGGGCGAAGGGGAGAAAAAGAATGCAAGAAATTCCAAGCGACCTCATGTAATGCGAGCCTCAGCCGACTGCATCTTTCTAGGATGTTATCGGTACCTAGGTAGGCGCAGCGGCACCGCAATCATCTGCTGGAGCCCCCAAAGCCGAGTGTCAGGTGCGGACGTGGCTGCGATGACAGCCTGGTACAATGGTAAGATGCATCATGGCGCGAAGAGCGAGATGCCAGAGCAATCGACGTCGCCGAAAGAAATCGTTGCCTCGCCAGCTTTGAGAGCAGAGTTAGAGGACCACGCATACAGGAGCTCGCTGAGATAGCTATGTCTGTTCGAGCCTTGTGACCATGGGTTGCTTGGCATGTACGTAGTAAAACAAAGTATACCCGTTTCGTCATGCGAGCTATACCGCTATTGAAACCCTTAAGTTTCCTGGAACAGGAAGTAGTCGTCTGTGGGTATTGGAACCTAGGACAAAACCAGATTGTGTACGTTCTAAGATGGATCGTTAGGAACATCGATACTGCAAGCGATATGGACAACATCAAAGGTCGTCCAAGTCGGGCATCGGGACATTGGTGGATCTTTTTCCCCCAGTCAGACAGCCCAAGTCGGAAAGTTCACCGGCAATTCCCGTCTCTCACAGCTAGGTGTCTGCGTCATACCTATAGCGTATCCTTCGCAACCCTTGGAAGTCTTGGAACTTCCTCACCAAGGCGAAGCGGCTTACGCAAGAGGTCTTGGTACAGGCAATGTAGTGCTGTCCATGAGAGTCGGTAAGGCTGAGCTGATAAGATGTGTGCGTGAGTGCCAAGTGTCGCAGGCAAGAGAGAAAAGGCCATGGCGGATTCGCAATATTTCTAGGCTCAAGGCTCGAGCTCCCTAAAGGTTCCCGGGAAGTAAGGATAAAAAGTATCTCGTCGTCGAGTTGCGCCTGGAGGGTAGAAAAAGGTAGGTTGTTATATTAACTTCCTACGTTAGGACTGGGGTTTTTCCTTTTCATCGTAAAACTATCTAGGTATGGATGGACCTATTGAGACAGCACATGAGAACTATACACCCCTCACCGACGAAGAGGTGAATGCCTTCTTCGCCGACCTGGACCGGGACGGAGATGGGTATGTAACTCTGTCCGAGCTCGAAGAGAAATTACACCAGGTGCACGAGGAACTCGCACCGAAGCCGCTAAGACATAATCTACACCACCCTTCCCGGCGAGGAGGAGGAGATATCGAGAAGACCGCCAGCGCAAAAGAACAAGACGGCCTCCATGCCTTCCTCTGCAGTCTGCTCCCCGGCGGGAGCGACGCCGAAGGCGCACGCATGAGCCGCGCGGACTTCGTCGCGCGGGTGAAGAAGTGGCAAGTGCCTAGCCAGCAACAAACGGACAGTAAAACGCAAGACCACGACGACGCGGAAGCCGAACACCGCCTCCCCTGGCGACGAAGACTGCGCGCGTACTGGGCCGTTCACGGGCCAACGTTCCTCTTCATGGCCGTCGTACTGGGGGTGCAACTCGGTCTGGGCCTATGGCAACTGATCAGCTACCTGCGCAAACCCCTCGTGCGAGCCGCGCTGGGATGGGGGGTGGTGCTCGCCAAAACCTCAGCGGGGGTACTCTATCCCACGCTCTTCTTCATGCTGCTCAGCATGAGCCGACACCTCGCGACGTTCATCCGCGGGAGGGGTTACTACCTGAGCCGGTTCATCAACTGGGACTTGAGCCAGGCGTTCCACATCTACATGAGTCTGGCGGGGCTGTTTTTCGCCTCGCTGCATGCGATCGGCCACTTGACTGGATCCTTCCTTTACGGGTCCCGACCCGCGCAGCAGGACGATGTCGCGAGGATTCTGGGCCCGGAGGCCGTTCCGAGGCCCTATGCGAGATATGCGCGCAGCTTGCCGGGATGGACGGGGATAGCTTCGCTGGCGATGTTTTGGGTGATTAGTCTGCTTAGTCTGCCGGTTGTTAGGAAGTGGAAGTACGAGATTTTTCAACTGGGACATTTGTTGATGTTTCCGATGATCGCCTTGCTCTGCGTGCATGGGACTGAAGCGCTACTGCAGGTGCCTATGTTGGGGTACTGGCTTGTTTTCCCTGCTTTGTTGGTGATTATGGAGCGGAGTTGGAGGTTTGTGAGAGGTTTTATGTCTGTTCCCGCTCGGGCGAAGGTGCTGGACGATGATACTATGCTGATTACCTGCAAGCACCCAAAGGGCCGGGATTGGCGCTACTCGGCTGGCCAGTATATTCTGTTGCAGGTGCCGAAAGTGTCGTTCTTCCAATGGCATCCGTTCACCATCTCCTCTTGCAGAGGTGATATCCTACAGGTGCACATCAAGTTCGACGGAGACTGGACGAACAGCCTGCGGGACAAGCTGCCCGAAGATCGCGAGTTTCGAGTTGGGCTCGATGGCCCTTTTGGTGCACCAGCCCAACGATTCTATGACTATGACTATTCAATCATTGTGGGCGGAGGCATCGGGATCACGCCTTTTTCTGCCATTCTTACTGACCTAGAGGAGAGCTATACGGAGCGAAAAGATCCCTGGGAAGAGCGGCGGAGGTCACGTTCATTATCTAGACCTGGCTCGCGATCCCAATCGAGACCAAGTAGCACGACCCGTCCAGCCTCGGACGAACAGCTGCAAACCGACGACAAGGCAGACATGGAATCCAGCAGAACTCAGCAACCAGAGCGCCGAGTCGACTTGCACTGGACGGTGCGCGAACGGAACAACCTCTTATGGTTCTCCGACCTGCTCAACCGCGCAGTCGATGGTGCCGGCCCTCTAGCTCGCCACGGCAATCTGGATCTTAACATCAACACGCACATCACCGCCAAACGCAAGAACATCTCCACCCACATCTTCCGATACCTGCTCGACAGCTACCGGACGCCTACCGCACCGTATTCCGCGCTGACAGGCCTCAAGCAATCTTCTCATTTCGGAAGACCTGACTTTGACGCGATCTTGGATCAGCATTATGATGACCTTGTCAGTGCGGGAATCAAGGAGAAGAAAGTGGGAGTCTTTGTAAGTGCAGCACCGATCAAGTCCTGGGTGGTGGAGGTAGAGCTCTACTGACTGAAAGCGACGCAGTATTGTGGAACGCCGGTTGTGGGTGAGATCTTGTCCGATAAATGTCACGAGCTCACCGCTCGGGCTCGAGATCGAGGGCTGAGGATCCGTTATGATTTCTTGATGGAGGTCTTCGGGTAATTTACGCTAATGGAACAGTTCAGGATAGCCTTTTAAATTGGAGCCTTATGGCTGCGGCCGAGATGGACACCTCGGTTTTTCGTGCTTTGAGCATCTGAGTACTGGCTATGGGTCCGCTGCGGGTGGCGTGAAAATATCTCTCATTCATATATGCAGCAGAGCCCACTCTGGGTAAGTTGGTCAGAGGTTCCCTTCCATTGGACTCACGCCGTCTTGGGAAGCAGCGACTGCGCGCTGAGAAGGGATCGAATGAGTCTCGATACAACACAAGAATTGAACCGCAAGCGAGGTTGTCCAAGTCGCTGGTTGAGATAGAAGCTCTGCTTGCTCAGACGAGTCCTATGACAGCCTAGACCACGGTCTTACCACCTAGAGGCATCTCCAGTGGGAAGACTTCAGAATCATGAATGGCCTTATTCAGTTTTCCCAGCTTGCACTGTTCTGGGCCCAATTGCTGTTCTGTGCCGGAAGATATCGGGTGCCCACGATATCACTGTAGCTAGTATGGCAAGAGTTGTTTGAGATGGACATTGCAGGAGTCGACGGAACCACCAGTAGCCCAGGAAGTGCGACATGTGCTGATGAGAGGGGAGGTTAGTTTGTCAGAAGTACCCACTGGTGATAGTTGATGATGCAGTAATAACACAGTGATACCAGACTGAGTTTGCCTTGACGGTTGTGACAGTGGGAAAGGGTGTGGGATGCAACCGCTAGCGTCGATCGTGTGTGGACAAGTGCCGAAGGCGGTGCCGATGAATGGCATCCTACGGTCGCTCATTATTGCCATCTGGATACGATCATCAGAGCGGGCGGAAACGTGTCATTAGTTCTAGAACGCTGTGTCTCAGTAACAGGTTATAGGATTGGCAATGGACGGGAAAGTCACGTTGCCATTATCTATCAACATCGAGAGATCCGATGAAACCCCCAATGGGAATGAATCTCGAATCACGGGCACTTTGCAATGGGATGAGGTAGGGAGTACCCAATGGACAACGGCGAGAACGGGCAGCTTGGGCTTCAATGCTCCTGCCAAAGGTCCCAATATCTCTGGACGGGGAAAGTGACGTGGATCGCCTCTCCCAATCCTGCGCTCCTTCCACTTTGAACCATCGGAGACATCTTGAAACACCGCCAAGCTCGCTTCAGCGGGATGTGACAGGGAGAGGCGGACGGGCCGTTGAAGCTACGGATCCACACACGTGCTGCCCCTGCCTCCTAGAATCCTTCTTTCTGTGGAGAGGGGGCAAGCAGCGGCGTGCGTGCCGAAGGGGGGCGCCGGTAGGATAAAGCGTGCCGGATTTATCCACCTTATCGCCACATGACGGAAGGAGGGAGTCATGATGGGGCTGATGAGCGCACCGCGGATTGTGAAGAAAAACGTCTTTGCAGACCCGATGGTCAGGTACGGTTGCAAGTCACACGGTGACGACGAGATATCGCCGAAATCTGTGCATCATCAGCCACCCTCGAGCCACCCCAACACCGTTCGCGCGGCAAGGATAGGAGCTGTGAGAGCACAGAAAGGGGGGAAATTTCTCACGTGGAAGAGGCATCCATGGCGCCACGCCGGCTCTCAGATCACCTGCTTTGTGCGGTTCGTGTACCTGACTAGAAGCCCCTAGCCTGCTTTGCGGACCGTGCGGCTTCCTCCTCCCGATGGGCGACGGACAGGGCAATGCCTCCTACAGGACGGTACATGTTTGTGTTGAGCGGACTATCTATATGTAAGAATGTAATCCGTCGAATCCTCTACAAGGCAAGGCCCCGTCAATCCTTATGCAGGAAGCCGATTGTGTCAACATGGCCATCGCCCGTCGCTATAGATGCTGCTGTTATGCCTCACATGTGAGAGATTGGCGTGGATCAAGCGAAGCGTCTGCTCTCTTCTAGGGCCAGGCGGCATGCTTGAATCAATCATTAGTTGACGGCCAGCTTGCATGGACAATCCAGTAGCGTCTCAGACGGCGGCCTTCTACAGTCAAAACCCTCTATAGCAATCGTCAAAATCCAGAGGGTCTTATTGCTATAGAGCCTCTATTGCTACATCAAAAATCACGTGATGAAGTATCTATCTAGTCGACCTTGTTATAGGCTCTCTTGATAGCGCTTCTAAAGCACCTTCTTATACTAATTAAGACCTTTAAGCTAGTTACTATTACAGTCGGTAGATTGTTCTTTATAAAGTTGTAGGCGACTAAGCAACTTAACTACTTCATAAGCGGTAACCCTCTCTAGCTACTCTACGAGCTCATCTTCGGCCTTATCCTCTTGCTAAAGCAGTAGTTTAAACTGCTCTACTATAGCCTCTATAGAACCCTCTAGTAAATCCTTAACTACCTCCTCTATATTGCGACCCTACGAAGTAGTGTCACGGGTTTAGAGCTCTTTAGAACAGATGTGTTAAGACAACTAGGTTGTGGGATAACTAATTGTAACAAGGCTATTGGGTCTCTACCTAATAGTCGGATTGTAACATAAGTTAAACACACGAACTCCTAACGAGAAACATGCCTAGTTATATACATAAGAGATTCGTGTCTTTATACAATAGTTCGCTAGGTCGCTTAGCGGTCCGGCGCTCTAAGGTCGCCGGGTCGCTCGTCGACCGGTCGGCCTCTTACATATATATAGTAGTTCGCCTACTAAGGTAGCGCTCTCCTATATACTAATCACGTGACCTTTCCTTGCTCTAGTCCTTACTAGCTAATCGCTTCGGGTTCGAGCGTCCCGTAACTATGTTCGTAACACCATCCCTCTTCTAGTCTAGCTTCGTCCCTAAAGCTTATAATGTCGCGATCCCCGCGATTCTTAGTTTCCGTAGTTTAGTCTACCTTATTCTTATAAGATGTCGTCTTCTTTAGAGGTTTCTCTTTCTAAGACAAAGCGCTTACGTCTTGCGAACGAAATCGAAAGAAACGGTCGCCTAGTATTCTTTCCGTACGAACGCTATTCTCTACACAACCATCTTTGTATTGCTATGTCCAACTTATCTAACCTCCGGTACTCCGAGTGCGTGCGGTAGGGCAAGAAATGTATAAACATGTCTTGGGAGTCCCTTAACAAGACTCGAGAGGAGTACTAGCGCAAGGTCGACGAGGACGAGGAACTACTAGCCGTCGTAATAGCTCGGTTAATACGAAACAAGAAGATTCTTCGTTAAGCTAAGGGTCGGGCGGCTCGGAAGGCCGAATGTCTTGCGTCGGAAATAGAGGCTAAAGGTACCTTCAAAACTAATAACTGTCCTACGGCGGCTACTACTATAGGTCTTACTCCTTTAATAATAGAAACGCTCGGAAACATGGATTAATCCGTTAACTTTTCCGGCGGTACTAGCGTAGCATCTTCGGGTAGTTAAGATTAGTAAGTGGTTCCTATGTGTTTTCCTTACTAGGATACCCCTTCCATTTAATAAGGTATCGCTAACTTTTCTTGTCGTAGTCTACGATCCTTTCGACTTCGTACTCGTCGTCTTCTTGTTCCTAGTAATAGAACGTTGTTTGCAGCGTGGCGTCGGGGTGTGCGGGTTCTAATAAGGATACATGGAATACTAGATAGATCTTAGCGTCTAGTAGAAGTTTAAGTCGG
The DNA here is from genome assembly GCA_037044905.1 of Hortaea werneckii. Taxonomy (NCBI): domain Eukaryota; kingdom Fungi; phylum Ascomycota; class Dothideomycetes; order Mycosphaerellales; family Teratosphaeriaceae; genus Hortaea; species Hortaea werneckii. Next base: position 39,891 of record JBAOKB010000131.1, on the reverse strand, counting down.
TAGCTAACTACTCCTTTCTGTTCGGCAATTAAAAATGGTCCGACCTTAACATAATCTAGTTTCTTTGTTTTCCGCTTTGTCTTTAGGTTCTTCGTTAGAAGGTATACCTTATCCCCCTTCCTAAGCTAAGGTGCTAATTTTAATTCCTTAAATCGCTGCTTCTATATTCGCTATTGCGAATGTCGGATTGCATCTTGGGCAGTCTTGTGTGCCTTTTGCAATTCTCCTGCCATAAGTATAGCTCTGTCGGCTCTTACTAACGTCCTTGGTTCTATAAATAAATTGGGCGTCTTTCCGTAGTTAAGGAAAAATGGCGTTTGTCGTGTTGTCTCCGACGCATTATTGTTTAATGCTAGTTGTGCTATTAGTAGTAGTACAACCTAATTATCTTGTACGTAGTTAACGTAGTGCCGTAAATATGTTTCGAGTAACTAATTTGTCCTTTTAGTCTAACTATCCGTCTCTAGGTAGAATGCTGTCGATAGCTTATGTTTTATGCCAATTTGTCCTATAAGCGATTTCTAGAAGTTTAATGTAAACAGCTTATCTCTGTTGGTAATAAAGCTTTCTAGAATTCTATAATGTCTAATTAGCCTGTCTAGTATAAGGTGTGCGAGTTCTATGGCTGTTATTAATTCTTCGCATAGTACGAAGTGTGCATACTTGGTTAAAGTGTCTACTATAACAAGTATTAAATTATAAATGACTCCTGTAGCTAGGTCCTTAGATGCTAGCAACTTCGTAATAAAGTCTATCGTAACCTCTCTCTATAGCGTGTCCGACGGTTCTCGGAACTAGAGATTGCTATATTTTGTATGTCGTAATACCTTGTTCTTTTAGCAACTGTCGCATTGTTTAATGTAATCGGTAACCTTCTTTCGCATCTATAGAAAGGCAAAGTTCCGTCTAATTAAGTCGATCGTTCTCGTTATTCCTAGGTGTCCTGTGGTTTAGCTATTATAGTAGTCTTTAATATATTCGTATTCTTTTTCTAGTAGAACTTAGTACTTCCTATGTTCGATGGGGAACTCTTCTTGTTTATCTCGTAGAACTCGGAGTATGTTGTTAAACTCTTGTGTATCTATAGTAAGGCTTCCGTCCTTGTTAACTTTAAGCAATGTTTTCTTGTTCTGCTCCTTACCTTCTATGTAGTCGCTTCTTCTACTTAGCGCATCTGCGCGCCCATTGTCCTTCCCTAGTATATACTAGATATCGAACTTGTATTGTCCGAGTAGCTCTAACTATCTATACTATCGACGCGATAGATCCTTAGTGGTTGTAAAGTATTAAAGGTTCTTGTAGTCGGTATATATCGTTAGTCCTATAGCTCCTTCGCAGTAAACTCTCTAGTATCGTAATACTGTAACAATCGCTAATAGTTCTTTGTCGTAAATCTCGTAGTTCTGTTCCGCTAGCGTCATTTTCCTTAAGTAATACGCTACTAGGTGTCTTTTGCCATCATGTTCTTAAGTAATGTAAGCACCTATTGCTAAGTCGGATGCGTCGGTTTCGACTTGTACTAGTTTCTTCGTATCGAATAGCATAAGTGTTAGTAACTATATACATGCTTTCTTAAGTTGTTGGAATGCTTTCTGTTGTTTCTCCGTCTATACGAACTTGGTATCCTTCTTTGTAAGGCTTATAAGTAGGATTGCGAGTTTGGAATATCCTTCGACAAACTTCCTATTGTAGTTTGCGAGTCCTAGAAAGGCTTGGATTTCCGTAACAGTCTTCGGTGTTAGCCATTCCTTAATAGATTAGATTTTCTTCGGATCCATTTTGATTCTAGTAGTATTAATAATAAATCCTAGGAATTCGATTTCCTTCTTATAGAATTTACATTTCTCGGGTGCGGTCTTAAAGTCTACTATACTAAGTCGTTCTAGCACTGCCTATACATCTTTAGTATGTTGTTCTTGGCTTCCTTAGGTAAAGATTAAGATGTCGTCGACGTATGCTATAACGGTAATGTCTAGTAAGTCTCGTAGTACATTATTAACGAGCTGCTAACATATCGCTAGGGCGTTCGTAAGTCCCATTGGTATAACTCGAAATTGGTAGAGTCCGTAGCGTGTCCTAAAAGCTGTCTTCTATTCTTCTCCCTTGGCTATTCGTACTACGTAGAATGCGTCTCGTAGATCGATCTTTAAGTACTAGTTTGCTCCGGTAAGTCGATCCTACATTTCTTCGATGTTAGGTAGTAGATATCGGTTTTTGACCGTAACTTCGTTAAGTCGTCGATAGTCGATTACTATTCGTAGTTTTCCTCCTTTCTTTGGAACGAACATTGCTAGTAAAGCGGCTAGCGATTAGGATTTCTCTATCTATCCCTTGTCGCTCTTCTCTTTTAGCTATCGTCGTTGTGTTACGAACACGGTCACGGGACGCTCGAACCCGAAGCGATTGGCCAGTAAGGACTGGAGCAAGGAAAGGTCACGTGATCAGTATGCAGGAGAGCGCTGCCTTGGCAGGCGAACCACTGCATATATGCAAGAGGCCGACCGGTCGACGAGCGACCCGGCGACCTTGGAGCGCCGGACCGCTGAGCGACCCAGCGAACTATTGCATGAAGACACGAATCTCTTATGTATATAACTAGGCATGTTTCTCGTTAGGAGTTCGTGTGTTCAACTCATGTTGCAATCCGACTGTTAGGTAGAGAACCAACAGCCTTGTCACAATCAGTTATCCCACAACCCAGTTGTCTTGACACATCTGTTCCAACGAGCTCTAAATCCGTGACACTACTTCGTAGGGTCGCAACACTTTGAACACCCTCAAGGAACTTTGTACCTCAGACAACAATGGCTCCATCCGAGAACCGAGACACCAGCGTTTAGCAGCGTACCAACGACAACAATATCAAAGTCGCCAAACCGGACTACTACTATGGCGATCGATCGAAGCTTGACGATTGGCTGAACCAAATGGCACTTTACTTTCGTTTCGAAAATATTACTCAGGACCCCAAGAAGACTCTACTTGCATCCTCTTATCTTAGGGGACAAGTCCAACAATGGATTCGACCCAGACTGCACGAAGTCTTGCACCAGAACATCGACACCGAAGGAATCTTCAACAGCTGGGACAACTATGTCAAAGCCATTCGAAACATTTATGGGTTGAGTAACGAAAAACAAGTCGCCATCCGAGTCATCCAACACCTGAAACAGAAGACGTCTACTTCGCAATACACCGCCAAGTTCAGGGAGTATTCAGGCAAGACTGGTTGGGATGACCAAGCCTTACTCACTATGTATTACACTGGACTCAAGGACGACGTCAAGGATGAACTCATGCGCTCAGGTGCATCTCACGACACTCTCGAACTAATGATTCAAGATGCTATCGAAATTGACGATAGGCTTTACGAGAGAAAGATGGAAAAACGCCACAATGGACAGTATCGCGGACGATCTGGCTACAACTCTACCAGCTGGACTGGAGGGTCTCGTCGCGATCCTGATGCCATGGAATTGGATATCATCCAACGCAAGCCGAAAGGAAAAGGCATGCACGGAGCCAAGGGTAAAGGGAAGTTCCAAGGGAACAGCAACAGAGGAAAGAAACGAGAAGGACCGGAGTGCTACAATTGCCACAAGATAGGGCATTACGCACGAGATTGCCGCGGACGAAAGGTGCGACCGCAGGAGCAACTCAACATGATGCTAGTAAAGGAACCCATCGACGAAGCAAACGATGGACGAGGCGCCTACGATGTATCAAAACTCGTTGAGGAACCAAAGACGGAACCAGACCATAAGGCTGTGCATTGGACGGGTTGCTACGACGACCATTGCAAGACCCACGAATCAGACAAGCAAGCAAGTGGTCACTATCCCAAGAAGCCACGCAAGGCTAGGATGGAATTCAACGTGATGATACGAGGCCAGCCGCTACAGCAGATGAGAGACTTAGGAAATTCCCAGAGAGGAAGGTCTCCACCACCATTCAATTGGGAGGACGCAACTCTGCAAGAAAACACACCCCCTGAGCAGGAAGAAGAACTGCTAGAGGAAGAAGAATCTCCACAAAATAACGACCCCGAACCGGAACTTACGGGACCAAACCTGGAACAACTACAAATGATAGCGCAGACGATAGCAGCGCAGGACGGTAGTTCATCAGAGGAAGAATATACAGATGACGAAGAGCCAGACGACCTTGAAATATCGACATTCACCATTCACGGATCTGAACCCATCAAAAGGATAATGATCTTTATCATGCATCAACTCGAGACTGTATTCCCCAAGATCCAAGGGAAACGACGACTTCACCCGATCGAGTTCGACAACATGCTCAACCGAATTAGAGCAATGTTCTGGAACTATCGACTTGTCAACGTCGATTACGATGCAGCAGCATACGTGCAAGAACGACCACCGATTGGAAGCACATTCCAACCTAATGGAAGCTATGTAACGCCCGATGGAATCCACATTCCCAGAAGCGTTAGAGAACGAATCCAGATCATTAAGGCACGACTTCATGAACTACACCGAATCCAGGAAGCTTATCAAGAAGACCTCATATCGTTGGAGGCAATGCGACACAAGTTGACCGAGTCCACGAAGCAATGGGAACTAAAGCCCATAGGACCACCAGTGCAACTACCAATATGGAGAAACATGATACTAGGGCACGTCAAAGCCACTGTCAAAGGACAAATCAAGGTATTAGTGACACAAGGAAAGGTTATCCTAGGCCCACGACATGGACCCCTTAATTGGGAGATCTGTCTCGAAGACGCCAACTCGCCAGGATACTATTCAAAAAACGAAGGATCCCTGCCGACAGGAGCAGTCGCCAGGAAGTAAACATTATCGAAGCTCCCACAGCATCAGCAGCACCGGTATTCCGTACCAAATGCATTGTCAATGGACACGCAACACAAGCTATGATCGATTCCGGAGCCAGCGGAAACTTTATATCGACCAGCTTTGTCCAGCGAAACGGGATCGCTACCCGACGAAAGAAAGACGGCGGATACGAATTGATGGTCGCAGATGGATCATCTCTATCCGAAGTGGACAGCGAAACAATGCCGCTAGTCCTAGCTATCCAACAGCACCACGAGACTGTTAGCCTGGATATCGTTGACATGGCCAGTCACGACATCGTGATGGGGACACCTTGGTTGGAAAAGCACAACCCTCTGATAGATTGGAGGAAAAGAGTACTCAAGTTTGAGCGATGCGGTTGCGTTACCGACATCCACCCTACGCATCGACAGCGTGCGATGGTAGATGAGGAAAGACAGTTCTGTGAATTAGAACGTCAACCGATAACATACTCCGATAGAAACGGCAAGGAGATGGTCTCCACAGACACTGAGCTAGCCCAGCCAGGTCATAAGGTGAGAGATAAAGGGAGAACTAACGCACCTCCAGAGATCCCTGAAGAGTTTAAGATATGGAAACCGCTCTTCCAGGAAGAGGAAGGATTAGCCGCCTTACCTAGACATCAACCATGGGATCACCGAATACAACTTCAGCCCGGCAAAGATCCACCATGGGGGCCACTATACAGGTTATCCGAAAAAGAGCTCGAAGAGCAACGACGATGGCTGAAAGAGAAGAGCGACAAGGGATGGATAGAGAAATCCCAATCGCCAGCCGCTTCACCAGCAATGTTCGTTCCAAAGAAAGGAGGAAAACTACGAATGGTAATCGACTATCGACGACTCAACGAAGTCACGGTCAAAAACCGATATCCACTACCCAACATCGAAGAAATGCAGGATCGACTTACCGGAGCAAACTGGTACTCAAAGATCGATCTACGAGACGCATTCTACGCAGTACGAATGGCCAAGGGAGAAGAATGGAAGACAGCTTTCAGGACACGCTACGGACTCTACCAATTTCGAGTCATGCCAATGGGACTTACGAACGCCCCAGCGACATGTCAGCAGCTCGTTAATGATGTACTACGAGACTTACTGGACATCACCGTCATAGCATACGTCGACGACATCTTGATCTTCACCCGAGGAAGCCGAGAACAACATACCAAAGACGTACAAGCAGTGCTAGAACGACTTAGCACAGTGGACTTCAAGACCGCACCCGAGAAATGTGAATTCTACAGGAAGGAAATCGAATTCCTAGGATTCATCATCAGCACTACTGGAATCAAGATGGACCCGAAGAAAGTACAATCCATCGAGGAATGGCCAACGCCAAAGACAGTCAAGGATATCCAAGCCTTCTTAGGACTCGCAAACTACAACAGGAAGTTTGTCGAAGGATACTCCAAGCTTGCAATCCCACTTACAAGTCTTACGAAGAAAGACACCAAATTCATGTGGACGGATAAGCAAGAAAAGGCATTCCAGCAACTTAAGCAAGCATGCATACAGTCACCAACACTCATGCTATTCGACACCAAGAAACCAGTACAAGTCGAAACCGACGCATCCGACTTAGCGATAGGTGCTTGCCTCACTCAAGAACATGATGGCAAGAGACACCTAGTGACGTATTACTCGAGAAAGATGACGCCAGCGGAACAGAACTACGAGATTTATGACAAAGAACTGTTAGCGATTGTTGCAGCATTGCGACACTGGAGAGTTTACTGTGAAGGAGCTACAGGACTGACGATATACACCGACCACAAGAACCTTCAATACTTCACAACTACCAAGGATCTATCGCGTCGACAGTGTAGATGGTCAGAGCTACTCGGACAATACAAGTTCGATATCCAGTATACGCCAGGAAAAGACAATGGGCGCGCAGATGCGCTAAGCAGACGAAGCGACTACATGGAAGGAAAAGAGCAAAACCCAAAAGCAATGCTCAAAGTCAACAGAGACGGGAGCCTTACCACGAACACACAGGAGTTCAACCACATACTCCGAGTTCTACGAGATGAACAGAAGAGTTCCCCATCGAACATGGGAAGTACCAAGTTCCACCAGAAAAGGAATACGAATGTATCAAAGACCACCATGATAGCCGAACCACAGGACACCCAGGAATAACGAGAACGATCGACTTGATTAGACGGAACTTTGCCTTTCCACAGATGCGAAAGAAGGTTACCGATTACATCAAACAATGCGACAGTTGCCAAAAGAACAAGGCATCACGACATGCAAAGTATGGCAATCTCCAGTTCCGAGAACCGTCGGACACGCCATGGAGAGAGGTTACGATGGACTTCATCACGAAGTTGCCAGCATCCAAGGACCCAGCCACAGGAGTCATTTATGATTCAATACTTGTCATGGTAGACACTTTGACCAAGTATGCACACTTCGTACCATGCGAAGAATTAATGACAGCCATGGAACTCGCACACCTCATACTGGACAGGCTAATTAGACATCATGGAATTCCAGAAAGCTTTATCACCGACAGAGATAAGCTGTTTACATCAAACTTCTGGAAATCGCTCATGGGACAAATTGGAATAAAACACAAGCTATCGACAGCATTCCACCCAGAGACGGATGGTCAGACTGAAAGGACAAATCAGTCACTCGAAACATATTTACGGCACTACGTCAACTACGCACAAGATAATTGGGTTGCACTACTACCAATGGCACAACTAGCATTGAACAATAATGCGTCGGAGACAACACGACAAACGCCATTTTTCCTCAACTACGGAAAGACGCCCAATTTATTCATGGAACCAAGGACGTCAGTAAGAGCCGACAGAGCCATACTTATGGCAGGAGAATTGCAAAAGGCACACAAGACTGCCCAAGATGCAATCCGACATTCGCAACAGCGAATACAGAAGCAGCGATTTAAGGAATCAAAATTGGCACCTCAGCTTAGGAAGGGGGATAAGGTATACCTTCTGACGAAGAACCTGAAGACAAAGCGGAAAACAAAGAAACTGGATCATGTTAAGGTCGGACCATTTTTGATTGCCGAACAGAAAGGAGCAGTCAGCTACCGACTTGAACTTCCACCAGACGCCAAGATCCATCCAGTATTCCATGTATCCTTATTGGAACCCGCACACCCCGACGCCACGCTGCAAACAACGTTCCATTACCAGGAACAAGAAGACGACGAGTACGAAGTCGAAAGGATCGTAGACTACGACAAGAAAAGTTAGCGATACCTTATCAAATGGAAGGGGTATCCCAGTGAGGAAAACACATGGGGACCACTCACCAATCTTAACTGCCCGAAGATGCTACGCCAGTACCGCCGGAAAAGTTAACGGATTGATCCATGTTTCCGAGCGTTTCCATCATCAAAGGAGTAAGACCCATGGTAGCAGCCGCCGCAGGACAGTCATCAGTTTCGAAGGCACCTTCAGCCTCCATTTCCGACGCAAGACATTCGGCCTTCCGAGCCGCCCGACCCTCAGCTTGACGAAGAATCTTCTTGTTTCGCATCAACCGAGCCATTACGACGGCCAGCAGTTCCTCGTCCTCGTCGACCTTGCGCTGGTACTCCTCTCGAGTCTTGTCAAGGGACTCCCAAGACATGTTCACACATTTCTTGCCCTGCCGCACGCACTCGGAGCACCGGAGGTTGGATGAGTTGGACATGGCGATACAAAGATGGTTGTGCAAAGAACAGCGTTCGCACGGAAAGAATACTGGGCGACCGTTTCTTTCGATTTCGTTCGCAAGACGCAAGCGCTTTGTCTTAGAAAGAGAAACCTCTGAAGAAGACGACATCTTATGAGAACAAGGTGGACCAAACTACGGAAACTAAGAATCGCGGGGATCGCGACATCATAAGCTTCAGGGACGAAGCTAGACTGGAAGAGGGATGGTGTTACGAACACGGTCACGGGACGCTCGAACCCGAAGCGATTGGCTAGTAAGGACTGGAGCAAGGAAAGGTCACGTGATCAGTATGCAGGAGAGCGCTGCCTTGGCAGGCGAACCACTGCATATATGCAAGAGGCCGACCGGTCGACGAGCGACCCGGCGACCTTGGAGCGCCGGACCGCTAAGCGACCCAGCGAACTATTGCATGAAGACACGAATCTCTTATGTATATAACTAGGCATGTTTCTCGTTAGGAGTTCGTGTGTTCAACTCATGTTGCAATCCGACTGTTAGGTAGAGAACCAACAGCCTTGTCACAATCAGTTATCCCACAACCCAGTTGTCTTGACACATCTGTTCCAACGAGCTCTAAATCCGTGACACTACTTCGTAGGGTCGCAACATTAGCATCTTCGAGACAGACTTCCTAATTAAGGGGTCCATGTCGTGGGCCTAGGATAACCTTTCCTTGTGTCATTAATACCTTAATTTGTCCTTTAATAGTAGCTTTAACGTGCCCTAGTATTATGTTTCTCTATATCGGTAATTGTACTAGTTGCCCGATGGGTCTTATCTCCCATTAGCTTACTAACTTAGTTAACTTCTGTTTCATTGCTTCTAACGATATAAGGTCTTCCTAATATGTTTCCTAGATCCGGTGTAATTCGTAGAATCGTCCTTTAACTACTTGTATTCGTTCTCTAAGCCTTCTTGGGATATAGATTCCGTTAGGCGTAATGTAGCTTCTATTAGGTTAAAACGTACTTCTAATCGGTGGTCGTTCTTATACGTATGCTGCTACGTCGTAGTCTACGTTAACGAGTCTGTAGGTCCAAAACATTACTCTTAATCGGTCGAGTATGTTGTCGAATTCGATCGGGTATAGTCGTCGTTTCCCTTGGATCTATAGGAATACGGTTTTAAATTGGTTCGCGATGAAGAGGATTATTCTCCGAGCTAGTCCTACTCCTAAGACTTCGAAATAATATAGTTCGAGGTCGTCGGTTTCATCGTCGTCGGTATATTCTTCTTTAGATAAATCGTTATCCGTCGTAGCGACTGTTTAGGCGATCATTTGTAGTTGTTCTAGGTTTAGTCCCGTAAGTTCCGGTTCGGGGTCGTTATTTTATAGAGATTCTTCTTCCTCTAGCAGTTCTTCTTCCTACTTAGGGGGTGTGTTTTCTTGCAGAGTTGCGTCCTCCCAATTAAATGGTAGTAGAGACCTTCCTCTCTAGGAATTTCCTAAGTCTCTTATCTGCTATAGCGGCTAGCCTCGTATTATTACGTTAAATTCCATCCTAGCCTTACGTGGCTTCTTGGGATAGTAACTACTTGCTAGCTTGTCTAAGTTATAGGTTTTATAGTAGTCGTCGTAACAACCCGTCCAATACATAGCCTTATAGTCTAGTTCCGTCTTCGGTTCCTTAACGAGTTTTGATACATCGTAGGCGCCTCGTCCATCGTTTGCTTCGTTAATAGGTTCCTTTACTAGCATTATGTTAAGCTACTCCTACGGTCGTACCTTTCGTCCGCGGCAGTCTCGTACGTAATGCCCTATCTTGTAGTAGTTGTAACACTCCGGTCCTTCTCGTTTCTTTCCTCTGTTACTATTCCCTTAGAACTTCCCTTTACCCTTAGCTCCGTGTATGCCTTTTCCTTTCGGCTTACGTTAGATAATATCTAATTCCATAGCATTAGGATCGCGACGAGACCCTCTAGTCTAGCTAGTAGAGTTGTAGCTAGATCGTCCGCGATACTGTCTATTGTGGCGTTTTTCTATCTTTCTCTCGTAAAGCCTATCGTTAATTTCGATAGTATCTTAAATTATTAGTTCGAGAGTGTCGTAAGATGTACCTAAGCGTATAAGTTTATCCTTAACGTCGTCCTTAAGTCTAGTATAATATATAGTAAGTAAGGCTTAGTCATCCTAACTAGTCTTGCCTAAATACTCCCTAAACTTAGCGGTGTATTGCGAAGTAGACGTCTTCTGTTTTAGGTATTAGATGACTCGGATGGCGACTTGTTTTTCGTTACTTAACCTATAAATGTTTCGAATAGCTTTAACATAGTTGTCCTAGCTATTAAAGATTCCTTTAGTGTCGATGTTCTAGTGCAAGACTTCGTGCAGTCTAGGTCGAATCCATTGTTAGACTTGTCCCCTAAGATAAGAGGATGCAAGTAGAGTCTTCTTGGGGTCCTAAGTAATATTTTCGAAACGAAAGTAAAGTGCCATTTGGTTTAGCTAATCGTTAAGCTTCGATCGATCGCTATAGTAGTAGTCCGGTTTAGCGACTTTAATATTGTTGTCGTTAGTACGCTACTAAACGCTAGTGTCTCGGTTCTTGGATGGAGCTATTATTGTCTAAGGTACAAAGTTCCTTAAGGGTGTTTAAAGTGTTGCGACCCTACGAAGTAGTGTTACGGGTTTAGAGCTCTTTGGAACAGATGTGTTAAGACAACTAGGTTGTAGGATAACTAATTATAACAAGGCTATTAGGTCTCTACCTAATAGTCGGATTGTAACATAAGTTAAACACACGAACTCCTAACGAGAAACATGCCTAGTTATATACATAAGAGATTCGTGTCTTTATACAATAGTTCGCTAGGTCGCTTAGCGGTCCGGCGCTCTAAGGTCGCCGGGTTGCTCGTCGACCGGTCGGCCTCTTGTATATATATAGTAGTTCGCCTGCTAAGGCAGCGCTCTCCTGCATACTAATCACGTGACCTTTCCTTGCTCTAGTCCTTACTAGCCAATCGCTTCGGGTTCGAGCGTCCTATAACCGTGTTCGTAACACTCTAGTAGATTAATAAGCGTATAGATATCTATAAGGTTCTAAATCCTCTCTTTATTGTAAAGCTTCTAAAGTAGCTATTAAACCTCCTTTTAAACTACGACCTGCTAAACTAGCTGCTAAGCCTCTTAAAGCTACGCGTAGATCTAGTAGTTAGCTATAGTCTTGCTAGATACCTCGAGCTAAGCGCGTCGAATAAATCTAAAGGCTTTTAGTAGATTCATGCTTTTGTATAGATCTCGGCCCTCGTTAAACTCTTTAGCTATAAATCTAATCTAGTAGCGCTTATAGATTGCTTTAAATGAAGCGATAATCCCCTAGTTAAGAGGCTACGTCTTGCTAGTTAAATTTGGAGGTAACTATACTACCTTAGTGTTCTAAAGCCTATAGCCTTTAGGCAGTGCCGATAGCTCGTTATAAGTAGTAATATAAGCACTAAAGTTGTCGAGTAGTAGTACCACCTTTCGGCTAGTTATTTAACGGTTAAACTAGCGCAGCTATTCGGTAAAGATCTCGGCCGTCATCTAGGCTTTTTTGTTCTACCGATAGATATAGTTAAGGCGCTCTAGCTTGACTCTAGTAGCTCGAAAGTAGGTTAGCCTCTCGTACTAGCCGATTATCTAGGGCTTAAGCTTATGGTTGCTAGAAGCATTTACACAAAAGTAGAGCGTAATCCTTGCCTTGTCGCTCTTAATACTAGCAATACGGTGCGTAGATAGAGAGCGCTCTAGCATAGCCTTCTAGAAAAGGCTAGTCTTATCGCAGTTGTACTAGTTTTCTAGTAAATACTAAGCAATCCGAGCTTAAACTATAGCAAGGGCTGCTATAGTTTCTTCTTTATTTATACTGCTAGCTTTACCGTGTCGAGTAAACTCCTTAATGCCTTTGCGGGCCTTAAACTTGCCTAACTAGCCGTTGCTCTAGTAGGGCTCTTAAAGGCTGCTATACTAAGGTAGTCGGTACTAGAACTACGAAGCCTTAATCCTTAAGATATCGCCGTTAATCGGCTGCCGTAACTATTTAATAGTTACCTACTAAGCGAGAGCTGCTTCAAGATCTAGCTAGCACTCTTAACGAGCCTTCTTGCGCTTTAAGTGCTCTATAGCGCCGCTATTAAGGTATTTATACCTCTTGCTAAGGATCGTAGAGACCGTGCCTTACGTTACCTGCTTGTTATACTACCTCTTAAACTCTGTAGCAAGCTCTTTCTATGTATACTATAGGTTTTCTACGTAGATACGGCGTAGGCTAGCTCGTTCTAAATCCGTAAAGGGTGTCCTTTTTGTCTTCTAAGGCAGCGCTAAGCTAGTGGATAAGGCTGCTAACGAGGTAGCTATAGTTACGGTATAGCAATAGCTTAGTAATGGATCTGAAGGGTCGATTGCTACAGTAGATATCGAGGATTAGCAATATTTAGCAGGGGAAGAAAAAAAGCTGAAGAATGTGATTGTTACAGCGCGGTATTGCTACTCGGAAGATGCCTATAGAGGGTTTTGACTGTAGCACGCGGAGGGAGGAACAGTCTAGCTTGGCCGAAGGCCGGCTCACCCTACCTAGGTAATCATTGTTTCCCGGCTCTTTTTGCTGCTGGCCGTGCGTGACCGGTATCTGCATCCTTTTTATTTCCAGACATTTTCGGGCTGTGAATTCTGCAACGCTTGTTAATCCCCGTCTCGTGTGACAGAGTCAACGGAAGGAAAAAAGGAAATAAAAAAAAATTGCGTGTAAAAAGCGCAAACAAGGTACGCACTGTTTGTCTGGCTGGGAAAGCTACTTGAACCTGCATACAGAGAGGAGAGGGTTAATTGCTCGGGCCCCGGCTGACACCTGACTCTCTCTATCAGCATCGGGCAAACGTTATTCTCCCTGCCCGCCTATCCTCGATAGGTGGAAACCGTTTTGAGTAGAGTGAATCATCATCATCAGACCCGGTGTTTGCAAAGAGTCGAACGGCTGGCGGGACAGGTGAGACGTGGATCGGAAAGCCTACTGCGTGCCTGACATTGGCCTGCTTCGAGTGCTGCATTGGGCGATTGAAGCGGTCTAGTAGGAGCGCTAGCACCGTGTGGTGGCAGAAACCTTCTGCGTCGCGCCCGCACTGTATCCGCCTTCCGAAATCATCACTCTGGCCGCGGCTAAAGGGTCGACTAGACGCATCTGCGACTGCGAGGAGCTGTTGCAACGCGTGCCACTGTCCCCGTCTCCAGCCACAGCAAGCGACAGACGAGACCAAGGAGCAGCTATCCACCCTGACTAGGTTGCACCAGTCCCACCGAGAGGTGCCCCCAAGCCCTTCCATTCGGGAGGACCCTACTTCGAACAGGCGACTCGTCTCGCTGCACGACAGAAAGGTTCGCAGGCCCGCCCGCCTCTCGCCGTGTCGCTACCGAAAGCCTACGCTCCACCCCGGACCAACCGCCAACGGGGTTGGAAGGATCCCAGAGCCCAGAGCCCATCAGCGTTCGCCGTCGTCGCCATCTTCTCTCTTCCTTACTAGGAACGAGAGGCTGTTGAATGGCCATTGCCAAAATCATGTGTTTCGGAAATGGCAACAAGGAGGATCCCGATACGAAGAAGAGTAAGGAGATCGAGAAGCAGCTGCGCGAGGACCAGCGGAGGATGCAGAAGGAGGTGAAGCTGCTGCTCTTGGGTAAGGATACATACAAGACCCGGATAACATTGACTGAGGCGCAATGGCCATGGCTGACGCCTTGCAGGTGCCGGAGAGTCGGGCAAATCGACAGTACTGAAGCAGATGCGACTGATCCACACCAAGGGATTCCAACTGCCCGAGCGGAAACAATGGAAGGCCACCATCTTCCAGAACCTGCTGCATGCCTTCCAGGTCGTCTTCGGTGCCATGGAAGAGCAGGAGGTAGACTTCGCCGACAGTAGTAACATTGTGCGTCCTCCCCTCTCAGCTGGTCGCGCGCCATGCCGCCATTGGCTGACATGAATCGCAGCGCTTCGCAGAGATCGTCGCTGCCGACCCGGAAATCGGCCAGGATGACCCCATGCCCATGGACTGTCTCAACGCCTTCAAGAGCCTGTGGCGGGACCAGGGCGTGCAGCTCGCGATCAAGAAGGGTAACGAGTACGCGCTGCACGACAACCTGACTTAGTACGCTCCTTCCACTTCCCTGCTAGGCCTGCCTATCTGACCTGCTTCAGCTACTTCGCCGACGTCGACCGTCTATTCGCGAAAGACTACCTCCCCAGCGACCAAGACATCCTGCGCGCCCGCCTCCGCACAACCGGTATCAGCGAGACCATCTTCGACACCGGCAACCTAACCTACCGCATGTTCGACGTCGGTGGACAGCGATCAGAACGCAAGAAGTGGATTCACGTCTTCGACAACGTACAAGTGGTGCTCTTTCTGGTAGCGATCAGTGGCTACGACCATGTGCTGGTGGAGGATCGCAATGGCGTAAGCGCGGGAATCACAGCCCGAGGAATGGGATGCGCAAATGCTAACGATTGGTGAAACAGAATCAAATGCATGAGGCCCTCATGCTCTTCGAGAGCATCGCCAATAGCAAGTACTTCGAAAAGTCGGCGCTGATCCTCTTCTTGAACAAGATTGATCTGTTCCGCGACAAGATCACATCTGGCGCTGCACCTATAAGAGAGCACTTCCCCGACTACACCGGTGGCGATACCGATGTTGAGGCTGGCCAGGAATTTTTCGCACGGAAGTTCAAGAACCTCGTCCGCGACCCGGGCAAAGAGGCCTATGTCCACTACACCAACGCTACCGACACCAACCTTCTCGACAAAACGATGAAGAGTGTGCAGGATATGATTGTGCAGCGAAACTTGCACCAACTCATGCTGTGAGCAACGACCTTCCCGCTGTTCTTGCTATGCTTTGTCGACTCGTCACTTGAGGCGACCGGACCCCAAAAACCACCATCACCGCATCCCACCACTTCCCAGTTGGCCTACCTACCTTGCTTGTCAGGTACGGTCTCTGAAAGTCACACCCAAGTCAAAGTTTCCCGCACCCACCTGAAGCGTTCTTTTGAAAAGCAAACCACTACGCAATCGTATGAGACAAGGCAAAGGGCATGTTCTGATGGGCACAAACAAAAACAGAATGTCGTAACGATTGATCCTTGAAGAGCGATATCCCCTCACGACCCTCACGGCTCTCGCCTTCCCCTGAAACCGCGAGCGAACCAAGCAAAAACGGGGCCAACACACCAGCCGGACACAGACCGGGTGCGCGAAACAAGAACGGGCAAGGAAAAAGTAAAAGAGAAAAAAATAAAAAAAAAGGAAGGCGGGACGAGTTCTCATATTCTTTCGAACGGGGAACGAGCGAGCGAGCGAAAGAACGTCCTTCGGCGAAATTTCAAAGACTTATCGGCATTTCGAAGATTCAGCGGTCGGTCCATGCATCAACATCTTCTCCTTCTTCGGGCACCAGAGCAGCAGCAGCAGCAGCAGCAGCAGCGAGAGAGAGAGAGTCGTTCTTCTCATCTTCTCTTTTCCAAGAGTGGTGTGTGGGAAATCAGTGGCGACTCTTCTACTTTGAGTCTGGCTTCCTTTTTCTTTCTGCTTCTTTGTTTGTCTCCGGGCAAATGACTTTTTCCATGGTATTTCCCCCCTTTCTCATACTAGGTTTTTAATTACTTACCGGCGGTCGATGGGAGGGAGGGAGGGGTGTGGGTGCATGCGTAGAATTTCGAAGAACCAGAGAAGACGCCAGGAAGGAAGGACGGCTTGTTTGCTCAGTGCCGGGTCGGTGGAGGAGGAGGAGGAGGAGAAGAAAGGGGAGTGGTGGGTTGTTTTATTTTTCCTTAAAAACCGCGTGGAGCATAGTTGGCTCTCCGCGCCCTGGGCATGGGGATTGCGGGCTTTTTTTGTGTAGAGAGAGAATGTGATGAAAGATTAACTTATGGGTACCCGGCTTTCTTCTTATCGTTTTGGCTTGTGACGCTGTTCATAAGCCAGAGAGCGCCAGATGATGATGGTGGTGGTGATGATGGGCTATCGTTTGCAAGAGAGGCAGGGCGCGGCTTGCTGACAACTGGGGACCTCAACTCACGCGCTTCACAGGACGACAAACGGGTTCACGTGTCCCGTCCTCTCCTCGCCTTCTGCGTGCGTGAAAGGAGGAAGCGAGTCCCACCGGTATGTATTTGGCAACGATCCGGAAGCTGCAGATGCGAGCTTTTCGCTAACCAATACAGCACCATTCAGTCCTTCCTTCCCGTGACTCAAGTTCGAAATACAGCTCTACATACACCATGGACCACGCATTCCCAGCACGCGACTGGCAGCCCACGAAGCCGCCTGAGCCAGGCGAGGAGGACATCTCGCCAAAGCTCCCCGGCCTCATCTCCTTGCTCAATCACCAGACAAGGTGCATCTACGACAAACCGTACCAGCCACGTTCTTGGTATGAGCGTGCAAAAACGCTCGCCGCGCTGCGGTACCCCGAGCTTGCCGCCGGCGATGCGCAGAAGGCTATCAAGCTTGGCAGCGACGCGCTCGACCGTCTCAGCGAGGACGCCAACCCCTGGCGGCTCGGACACGCGGCGGGATTCTGGATGAGGAGTGGAGGATGCGATGACGACGACGACGATGACGATGTGGAGGTGGCGACGCGCGACGATCAGCTGGAACAGCGGCTCGCGAACTTGCAATCTGAGGCGTTCGAGCTGCAGAATCGGAATCTTTACTACTACCCCAATTACCCCGAGGGACGTATCCAGAGCCGTCTGTATCCCTGGATGAGAAAGGAACATCGCGGGCGGAGCGATGAGTTGATCCGTCGGGTTAATAGGGAGTTTGCTAGGTCTTCGCGGGGGAAGGGGGAAGAGATCAAGGCTTGCAATGGGGTGTCTCCGGATGAGGCAGCGCCGTTCTGCGTTCTACGGCGTCATGCATTCGGAAAGGGTTCCGGCGATGGACAGGACGGTAGCGATATCTTAGGCGTCTTTGCAGCGAGAGATATCCCGAAGGACACCCCCATCCTCGTCGATCCCAGCGAGACATGGGGCTGTATTGGCCCCGGCAGCAAACGCCGCAGCACTGGCAACCCGCACGACGGACGCGGCTGCACCGACCCCATCCACCCGAACCTCCCCTCCGAGGATACCTCACAGGACCTACCCTGGATCCGGGAACGCACCGGCTCCGCGGCCGCCGACGTGCTCCTCCGCTGCCGCTTCCTAATCCACAGCATCCGCGACTCAACTCCCCACCCGCTCTCCCACCCACTCATCGCGCGCCTGACCCCGACCTACCGACAAGAGAAAACCAACCTCTTCTCCCTCGACCACGACATCGTAGTCCCCAACGAATGTCTGCAGCAATTCGGCATCGACATCTTCGCCGACCCCGCCTACGACACCTGGGTGCTGTTCGCGCTGGCGGCGCGCATCGAGAATAATAGTTGGTCGGACCCCGTGCATAAGTGTGTCAGTCCGCTGTTCTCGCTGTTCAATCATAGCTGTGCGCCGAATGTGGATTGGACGATTGGGAGGGATCATACGACGCTTTGGGTAAGGAGTTCGAGGGAGGTCGCGAGGGGGGAGCAGTTGTTTGTGGTGAGTTGAGTTGCTTCTCTTTGTTGTGGCGGGGAAGTGGGGGGAGGGAGGGGCGGTTCTCATGTTACTTACATGTTTTGTTTTTATGTTTTTTTCTTTGTTTTTTCCAAGTTCTACATGCCTTGCCATTTCTGACACATCTGGCAGATGTACGATCATTTCTTGCTTGGCCAGCCGCTGTCTGAACGAAGGAAGAGATTGCGGAGATGGCTCGACGCTGATTGTCAGTGTTCCCTATGTGTACAAGAAGAGAAGGAGGAGGAAAGGCTGCGCGGCGAAAGGAAGAAATGTGACTGTGGCTGCAAAGGCTGCAACAAGGAAGTCCAGACGTCTCTGTGGGATGTAGAGCAGAAGCCTGTCTTCCCTGAGGATAGCGATAATGTGGAGCATCGTGGGGAGAGGGAGTGAGAGGCATGGAATGTCCGAGGAGTGGGGGGCCAGACAAAGCCGAACAGAATTGAGCTGCTCGCTGCCTGTTTCACATGCACATTGAAAGTAGAGAAAGATCAAAACAAAGGAAGGATCATGCAGAGAACGAAAATGAGAGAAGTACCCTCGTGATCATCACATGCTGAATTGCAGAGTCGTTTATTTTCCTTTTTGGTCTTCGAGTCTGATCATACCGCAAATAGAAACACAAGGACCCATATCTGGTATATCTATGCTCATCCATCTTCACAACGCATCGACCCCAAAGGAACAAAAATGGAAAAGTGAGGCTTAGCGTGGCGCAGCCCTCAGAAGGATTGAGGCCCCACCGCAATCGAAACCATCTTGTATTAAAGCACTTCTTCTGCTTTCCACTACATCTCTCTTATTACCAATTGAAGCTCACGGCCAAGATAAGCGAGAACATTAAAGCCACAACTCCGGAAGACTGGTACTCTGGCCTAAAAATAAGATTAAAAAGAAGAAAAAAAAAAGGAAAAGAATCCTTCCAAATCACAAAAGCAATGGAGCAACCACCAGCCTACACCCCACCGCGCTCCATCGAAGGCCTCCGCGCCCAGATCCTGGCCAACGGCAGCCTACTACGACCCAAGTCGGACCCGCACTCATCGGGGCGATCGTCCGACGACCACATCGAGCTGGTGGTAGCCAAACTCCCCGCCAGCAAATCCACCGCAACACCCGGCGCCTACTACTTCAACGCGAAGACGAACTCGATCTAGCAGCACCCGAACAGCAGCGGGGCGATCGCGGCCGCCAACGCCTCGGCCACGGGGGCAAATAAACATTACGCCCTCCTCGTCAAGCGCACGTACTCGAGGAAGGACGTGGGCATCATCCTGAAAGGCGAACCACGGGACTCGGTCGAGGAGGCGCTGCAGTGGATCCTGGAACGCACCGAGACGCAGATCCACGAGATGGTGTCGCGGTACGGCCGGACGTCGTCGGGGGATGGGTGTTGTGTGATGTGAAAGGGGTAAGAAGGAAGGAATTAACAGAGCAAGCTACTGGTTCTTCTTTACCACCTTTCTATCCTTTTCCCTTTTTTTTTAATCTTTTCATGTTTTTTCTCGTTAGTTGCAAGATCCAAGGCTGAAACCAAAGATAGCGATTTGAAAATGCCCATCTACATCGATTTGGTGGGAAAAGCGTCGGGAGGAGGGAGGGCTAAATTTTGATATGATTCGAGGGAACATGAGATCAGACACGGATACGACGTACGGCGTCTTTGATTTTTAGCGAGAAGCAAGAAGATCAGAAGAGGAAAAGAACAGGGGCTGAACTTTTGACCGAAAGGATCTCTTCTCCCTGTTATGACGATGCGCTGGGGAAGTAGCTGAAGGGAAAGCAAGCAAGAAGAGAAGCAGGCAGCGCAACCCAGCTTTTAATGGAAGTAGCCATCAGTACACACAAGGCCAGCAGAAGCATCTCGCCAGGAAAAAGGCAAAGGGGCGGAGGGGAGGGGGAAGAAAGAGAGCAATAAAGCTTTTGGCATTCATCCGTAACAAACAATGAAGAAACTCCCACCGCACCGTCCTTCCTTACGCATCCAACCCCCCCTCAGGCCGACACTTGCCTCTCCCCGGACGCATTATCTATCCAGACACAAGGTGGCAGGCGTAACTGAATCACCGTATTTACAACACATACTTTCCTCCTTCAGATCCATGAGGTCCAGGCCATTTCCCTATTGGCCCCGTCATAATGCCGCGTTTCCTCTTTTTTTTTTTTCCCTTGAATAGAGGTCCGACGCTTAATGAGACACTGTACGACAGAGATGACGGCATTGAGGGCTTTTGTCTGGATGGAGGAAGAAGGAGGGAAAAAAAAAGGGGGGGGGGGGGGGGGGGGGGGGGGGGGGAGGGGGAAAGGGCTGCCTAAAGAATATCCCAATCTGTTGAAAAAATAAAAAATAAAAAAATAAAAACAAAAAACAAAAAATAAAAGGCCAAAAACAGGGGAGGAAGGGAAGCAAAAGAAAGCGGTGGGAGAAAATTTAAAAAAAAAGAGAAAAAAAGAGAAAAGAGAGACAAGAAAGAAAGAAAAAGAAAAAACAAGAAAAAAAAAAGACCACATTAAATATTTTCCCTCTCCCCCTCCCCAAATCAAGCAGCCGCAGCCCCATTCCGCCCAGCCTGCTGCAGCCCAAAATACAGCCCCAAAATCAACGCCAGAATACAAATAATCGCAATAACGATCCAGAAACACCACCACTTCATCTTCCGGGCGCGCCTCGCGGATGCGATGCCCTTATCCAGCTGGACATTGCCGGCCTCCGTGTCCTTCTTCACGTTCTCCGTGTGCTGTTCTGTCTGCTGGATGGGCTCGTCCTGGAGCACGACGGCGGTGGCGAGGTCCTCCATCAGCTGGTTCAGCTGGATCAGCGTCGCTTCGATCTTTTGGATGTCGTTGTGGCGGGCGCGCACGGCGCCGAGGACCGTGTTGGCGGTGGCTGTGCGGTTGGTTTTGAGCTGTGAGGAAGGGGTAGAGAGGTTAGTTTGAATGTAACACCCAATGTTCTTTTACGTATTCTTTCCTTTGGTTCCAGTTTGATGTCAGAGGATTGAGGGAAGACTTACAGCAGTCTGGAACACACCCTCATTACCCCAATCCGCATCAGCAGCCTCCTGGACTTCGGAATCCGTCGCCTCCGGGTTAACGATACGGTACTGACGAGCAATCTGCTCGCGGTAGCGCCTCTCATAGTTGGCCTCCTCGACGCGGTACTCCTGAAGCTGCTTCTGGAAACTCGTCTTGAGCGAGCCCACCTGCGTGTTCTTGACCTGGTTGTCCTTGCTCCGCACGGCGTCCGTCTCGAGGAACTTGATCTGGTCCTTGATGCTGGTGTTCAGGACCTGGGTCTGGGTGATCATGGATTCGAGCGATTGGCCGGCGCGGCTGTCCGGGCTGGAGAGGGCGCGCTGGTGCAGTGAGGCGATCTGCCCGACGTGCGTGGTGAGGGTGCGGATGTCGGCTTTTACGGCCTCGACGCGGGAGAGGAAGTCCTGGTTTGAGAGCACCGAGGGGGCGGGTTGGACGTATTGTACGTTCTGGCCGGGCTGGATGGGTTGGCCGGGGACATGCGGCTGCTGCTGCTGCTGGCCCGGCATGGGCGGTGCTCCGGCGGGAGCGCCTTGTTGTTGGCTATAAGTGGAATCGGCGGTTTGCGAGTAGTTCGAAGGCTGGTGCTGCATCTGTGGTGGCGCTCCATAACTTGACTGGGCCTGCAAACCACAGCATTAGCAGGCTGTTACAGGAATGGGATGCGCTGCCCCAGAATATCATCAACTTACCGGCTGGCCGTACGGCGACTGCCCGTATCCTCCTCCACCACCACCGTAGGGATTTCCACCGTCGCTCGCGTAGGGATTAGAGCCGCCATATCCGCCTTGCTCGCCGTACGGGTTGCCCCCATAACCGCTATATTGGTTGTAACTCATGCCGCACTAGAATTCCCGCGCCGATCGCGCGCGCGCTCTTTCTCTCGCTCTCGCTCTTTCTTTCCCCTTCAATCCGTGTCTCTCTTTCTGTCTCGCTGTGCAGTTCTCTCTCAATCCAATCGAATAGGCAATGCTGCAAACGGGTGTAGTGGTGGATGCGCCGGGAAAGCTGACAAAAGCCAGCCGCAGCAGGGCGGAGAGGGTCGGATAATCAGGAAGGTCCAGGACCGCCGACTGCGCTGACTACTGACGTGCGGGAAATGCGCCTGCTGAGCCAAAAAGAAAGATGGGGGGGTCGGTGTCGCGCAAAGATGCTCAGAAGGGGGATCCGGACATAATAAAGAACAATGAACCACCAGCAAAGATGTTGGTGGGAGAGTAATGAGGATCAATGGTTTCGTAAGATGGCTGGCCCGTCGCTCACTCGCTTTCTCCGCCCGCCGACATTGGGAAACGCATCAGCCAGGAAAAAGCTCGATCCAGATTCTGGCCCCGGCTTCGTCACTTTAACCCCATCGCCACCGGCGCTTGCGCATGCACGGCCACCAGGTATGCTTGCATATGACCGCATCAATCAACAAATCCCTCTTTCTCGTCCATCAAACCAATCGGTGTCAGATCGGCCACAGCGAAGATGCAACATGGACATACGATAGTAAAAGCTCGGAGGGCAATAGATGAAGAGGAAAGAAGGGGAAAAAAAAAAAAAAGCAAAAGTAAAAGCATCTCGAGAAGCCTCAGCAAGGCCAAAAAAACTTCCATCTACATAGAAATGCGCATGTCCACACGCGCGCCACGAAAACCACACACCGGAGTAAGCCGGTCTAGAGAAGACTCCCCCCAAAAAAATCAAAAACAAAGCCCATCTCTCCGAGCAAGACGGGATCGAGGACAAACAGGATGATAAACCTTCACCCAAGTAACAAACTCACAAAAACGCCCCAGTTCACCGTAACCCGTTCTTCAGGATAGAAGATAAAATTCCCTCGCGCACTCGTAGACTCATGCAAACCCCTCCCTCCCTTCCTCGCGAAGAAGGGGTGGCTTGCTCGACATGCCCGCTCGCTATTGCGAATCCGGTATAAACGGAGACCCAGACAATATCTCTGACCTCCCACCATCTCTGCCCCACTCACTCTCAAGTCCCATATCCCAGAAGGCCCGGGGTGGAAGGAAGGAGGGAGGGACTATAACCCACACTCGCCGAGATCCCTCTCGAGACAAGCCATCTGCGCCCGCTTCGCGGCCTCAGCCACGAGGTTGAAGTCCTGCAGAAAGGGCGCTGTTTCGGGGACCCCGCCTTCGTTGCCCCGCTGGCCCACGTACGACGCAGGAGGACCCGCTGCACACCGGGCACCACCACCATCGCCGACGGCAGTAGGACCTTGAGAAACCGGGAAGCGGTGTTGCGGCGCGTAGGCCATTTGCGAGGCAGCTGTCGCCGCGGCTGCGGATTGGCTTTGCTGGTCGATGGAGCCGAAGTACGAGGTCGGTTGATAGGAGCCGTCGGTGGGGGAGGGGAGGGGAGCCTGCGGTGCGCCGTTGAAAGGTGCGGGTTCGTGCGAGGCGCTGTCGAGCATCATCATGTCCGGGGAGGAAGGGTCCTGCATCGTCATTGTTGATGTTGGAGGGGCGGCCGAGGAGGGGGACGCGATGCTGGATTCGGAGGAGAGGCTGCTACTTGAGGATTGGAAAACGGAGTGCGTTTCTCCTGTGTGTTGGGGGTTGGTGAAGGATGGGTAGGGCGGGCGTTGGAGTTGGGCTTGTCGTTGTGATCGTGTTTCGACTACCATGGTTGCGTTGTTTCGACGAGCGGGGTAGATGGGTTAGGGGTGGTGAGATCCAGGTTTGGTGGTCGAGAGGCTCTCAGTTGTGTTTTAGAACGGTGTTGATCGTCGTGGCGGTGCTGAGACCGAGGATATAAGATGTCCAGTTGTTGATCACTGATCAATGGCGTCGTGACGTTCCAGGCAAGGTTTCGCACGCAGATTTCGGTAGGCTTTCTCAAAAAGACTCCCCGGTAGTGCAGTTCGCGTGCGATTCTCGCAACAAATATGAACAGTCGGAGGTGATGACGTGGGGTTACAGCGAAGCCTTGCAGTAAGATAAAAGAGCAGGATCGCCGTTGCAAGAAAAGCTAGGCCCCAGATACGTAGGTAATGGTGACGCCGAGGTTCAGAGTCAAGAGCCGATGGAGGATCGGCTATAGCCTATCGCACATGCGCAGAGTGACACGACACACTCGAACAGCGTCTTCCTTCCCAGTCAGATCGGTCGATAAGATGGGCGAGATGGGGAAGATTGCAAGCAGAGATTTTTGCCGGCAGACGGGAAGGATGATAGAGTGAAATCTAGGTCCAGACTTCAGCCCTAAAACGTGGGAGGCTGTCGTTAAGAAATCTCTCGCCCGTCGCACGGTGATGGCAGAATGCGCGGAAGATCTCTGTATTGGCTGAATTGGCCCTTGACAAGAGAAGGCAGTGACGTCGTCTGGGGTAAAGAAGGAGTTGGCGTCCGCGGGGTCTTGGCCTTCTGGGGGAGTAAGTCGGAGGAAGCGAGGGAGAGCTTTTGCGAATGGAGGCGCGCTTGGGACTCGGGACTCGTATCGCGATTTGATGGAGCGGTGCAAGGACGAGAAGGAAGGGGGGAGAGTAAACTTTGATTGCCTTAAAATGATCGAAGGAGGTACTCTTTGGATCTCCAAACGCCGAGATGCTGCCGCCGACGAGCTTGACAAGACCAACCGGGGATGGGACCGCGTAGAAGTGTATCTGTGAGCTGAGCGCTTGTGGGGGGTTACCAGGTGCGGCGATGGTGTCAAACCCCTCGATGCGGGAAGTTAGCGGGAACAAGGTTTCCTGGAGCCTGGAGATCGGCCAAGAGCAGGTGGGATGGAGAGGTGGAGGTGGCGGTTATGGAAGCAAAGAGGGAAGGAAATCATGTGGGCAGCCGAGCGAACCAAAGGCGGTATTGGCAGCCGGGCAAACCACGCACAACGGCGAGCACAGGCACCGCGCACACGCCGGCCGAATTTTCCTCTTCGTTCTCGAGTCCGCCAGTCGCCGCGTTTGGTTCTGGCCCACGCCCTCCCGCGGTCAATTGGTGGAGCTCCATCTGGAGAAGGATTTCGCCGCCGGGTCGCCGTACTTGCACCCTAATTTTCCCGAGGCCGTATGAGTCGTCGGAATGCGCCGGCTGGGCGTCGACGGCCGCTTGCGCCTGCCTGGTACGAAAATCCAAGCGTTCCTCTGGGCAGCGTAGGAGGCACGGCGGGTCTGTAGAAGAACGACGGCTTCAGGTCTCGTGACCTCTTCACCCACTAACATGCCGGTATGTGGATTCTTTGATATACACCCCCATACGACGCGCAATGCGAGCATGGGGCTGAAGACGAGGCTTCACCATTGCTGACAGGTAGGTGGGACTGATCCCATGCACACAGCTCATCCTGATCGCCGGATATCCATCCAGCGGCAAGACCCACCGCAGCAAGCAACTCATCGACTTCTTCGCACAGAGGATCAGCGAGTCTGATGACCCCAAGATCAAGCGTCTGAAGCTGCACCACATAGACGATCAGGGTCTGGGCTTATCGCGCGAGGTCTACGGCGCCGCACGTCCGGAGAAGGATGCCCGCGCCACCTTCTCCTCCGCCATCAAGCGGGTGCTGAACCGCGACGCCGTCGTCGTCGCCGACGGCATGAACTACATCAAAGGCTTCCGATACCAGCTCTACTGCGAAGCCAAGGCGGTGCAGACCCCGAACTGCATCGTGCACGTCGGCACGCAACCGGCCCAATGCCGCGAGCTCAACACGCAGGCCTTGGAGTCCGGCACGGGGGGCTACGCGCCCGACATCTTCGAGAACCTCGTCTTCCGGTTCGAGGAGCCTAATGGGATGAACCGCTGGGATGCCCCGCTGTTCGCGGTCCCCTGGGACGACGCCACGCCGCCGTGCGAGCTGATCTGGGACACGATGGTCGGGGGCAAAGCGAAAGTGGCCAAGCCCAACGCGGCGACCGTGTTGCAGCCTGCGGCCGAGCAGGACTACCTTTACGAATTGGACAGGACGACCAACGATGTCCTCAATGCGATCAAGACGTGGTTGCAGGACCATCCGGGGGAGGACGGCGGGGACGTTAGGATCCCAGAGGCGGAGAACGAGGTAGTGTTGCCGTTAAGCGCGCCTTCCTTGCCTCAGCTTCAGAGATTACGACGTCAATTCGTCGCGTTACATCGTCAGCATCCGCTGAATAAGAGCCG
Source organism: Hortaea werneckii (assembly GCA_037044905.1). Classification (NCBI taxonomy): domain Eukaryota; kingdom Fungi; phylum Ascomycota; class Dothideomycetes; order Mycosphaerellales; family Teratosphaeriaceae; genus Hortaea; species Hortaea werneckii. The sequence goes on along the minus strand of JBAOKB010000131.1, from coordinate 13,628 downwards.
GATCCGGAATTTGTTTGTAGATTACCTTAACGATACCTTTCAGAATTCATGACGGGGACCCCTTCCGCTACATCAGGGGGTCAAGATGGGAGTTTCCAAAAAAAAAAAAAAAAAAAAAACAATCTTTACGTCAGTCTTTCGAGCCTCTTCGCTCCCGCATTGTCTCCTCTCTCTCTTTCCCTTCTTCTTGTCTTTGCATTCAAGTCCATTTACATTTTCGGTGAGAAGGTCCTGCAGACCAGCAGATAGGTGTCTTTTTCTCCAGAGAAGACTTATTCACAAATAGATCTCGCTATGATGTTTTCAAACGCCCTTTAAAACCAAATCAAAGAAGCAAGCTACAGGCTCAAAACGCACCATGACCCCTCTCCTCAAATTTTGCTTTGCACACCCCCCAAAGAACCAACGCCCAATCCCGTTATGCGGCCAAAAAGAACCGCACATGCAAAAATTCGCATTTCTCCATTTCCCCAAACCCAAAATCAAAAGAAAAGGAAAAAAAAAAAAAGGACCAAAACATCTCAAACCTCCCTCACCCAACCCCCAGGGACAACGCCCCTCCCACTCTTCCCCTCGACTTCCACCCACCCATCCCCCTGGTCCGGCACGCACAGGACCAACTTCTCCCCCTCCTCCATACTCGTCTCGTCGGCGCCGTTAGCCTCGTACGTATACAGCGCCTCGACATGTTTGACAGCGGGGGTAGAGGATTTCTTCGTCGCGCCCCGACGCGGCGCGACTGCGGGTCCGACTTTCTTCTTCGCTGCACCTCCACCTCCCGCGGCGTCGGAGAGGGAGGTCGTGGAACCGCCGGCGGTCGGCGGGTCCGCGGCGGAAACGAAGGGGGATGTTTCTGGTGGAGGAGATTTGGAGGGCGGTTCGGGCGGGGAGACGTCCGCGTACGAGGCTGGCACGAGCCCCGGCGTGGCTCCGAACCCGGTGGGCGAGATCTTGATCCAGCCGCTGCCGTCGTCGGGTTCGAGGAGGGTGAAGGGGTCGCCTTCGGCGATGGAGATTTCGCCTTCGCCCGTCGCTTGGTAGGCGTAGAGCATTTTGCCTTTTTGTTGGTCGGAGGCGTCGCCGTTGCTGCCGGGTTTGATGTATGCGGCGGGGGGCGGTGCGACGACGCGGTGGCGGGTGGAGCTTGAGCTCATGCGGGGGTTGGGTCCGGAGCCAGCGCCGCCGCCGGAGGAATTCTCGGTCAGCGTTGTGCCTGAGACGGAGCGGTTGGCGCTTGCGGCGTAGCCGGAGGAGAGCGTGTTCATGGATCCCATCGTATCGCTGCGTTGGAGGCCAGGCATACTGCCGCGGTGACCTCCCCCTCCACCACCTCCCCCATCACCGCCATTCACGGGTGGTGGACTGGCGGCTTGAGCTGCAGCCTGTCGCTCCGCTTTAGCTGTCTTCCTTTGCTCCTTGTTCAACTCGCCAGGACAATCGGCTGGGACCTTCAACTCGCACTTGGTGTGACACGTAAATCCACAGTCCGTACACTGTAGCCCCTTGGCGCTCAGACCCCATATACGATCTGCACAGAGGTCGCAGTTGGTCGGCAACCGGAACGTCTCGTTTTTGAAAGCGTGATTTCGCATTCCAACGCTCACATCTCCTACACTTCCTGTAATCGTGCTGACCTCCACCTCGGCCGTGAACATGCGCCGTTCGGCCTCGTGGAGATTTTCCTGGTGGTAGAACATGGCACGTACGACGTCGACTTCATCACGTCTGTCCTTCCCTTCGCGGATCGCTTGCCGCACTCGTTTAGCGCCTTCTACTTCCCGGCGTTTCGCGTCGCACTCTCTCCGTAGCTCGTTCAGCGAGCCCTTGGATTTGGAGAGGATGTTCATCAGGAACGTCTTACTCTGAGCATCGTTGGCCATGACGTCGTCGTCGAGCCAGACTGGAGAGGGCTCAAATGTGAAGTCGAGAGGGTCTTGCCAATGGGAAGCGTTGTGTCGGACGAACATCATGCTATCGAGCACAGGGTTGTTCCGGGGTATCTCCCCCGTGAGATGTTCCAAAAGCTTAGTGGACCGTGTCAGCATCTCTGTCTCCAAGCCTGATGCGGTTGTCCAGAGCTTGTTCAGGGTGGCGGTCCGGGACTCGTTGACCGCCTGCAACGAATCAAGCAGGTCCGGTACATATTCATGGTAGTATCGCTCTTTCTGTTTGTTTGTCACGTTGATCGCAATCAGGTATGTATTCTTCATGTTACGCATATCCGCCATTTGCTGGGCATAGGCGCTCTGGGCCTTATTTTTGCTCGAGTCAAAGCTGCTCTCAATCTTCTTCCGCTTGTTTTCCACCTCCTGACAGACCGAATCGTACTTGGCCTTCGTCTTCTTCAGGTCGGCATAGCAGCCGTCCCGCTCCTTCTCGAGCTTGGCGGCGTAGTCGGCGTGGTGTTTCCGGAGGTCTTCGTAGCGGTTCTGCAGGTTCTGGAGGGGCTGGGCGAGACTGGAGATGAGCTGGGTGCTGAACTTATCATGTTCCTGGGCGCGGTTCTCTAAGGTGCTTAACTGCACCGTCCACGTGGTCATGCTCGCACTCTCCAGACTGCCAGGTGTGACCGTCGGTGTGTCGCCCACGGACAGCTGGGATTGCTTCCGGGCCTTCTTCTCGAAATACTTCTTGGCCAAGGCATTGAGCTTTTGGGCGTATTCCTTCTCAATGGCACTGCGTTCGCGGTAGAAGGACTGGATGTCTTCCAGCCAGGCGATACCATTGGTCACCCAGGCATTGACGGGCTTATAGCCATCCTTGAGCTCGGCGCCAAAGGCAGGAGCAATATCGATCTCGGCCATGGTTCCTGGATTGCACCTTACATACAGCACCAGGCCAATAGACAATATCCAGACGGGCAAAGACACCTGGCAGCGCCGGCTAAAGCAACCGTGTGTACCTTAAGTGTACTATGTACGCAGCCACTTCGTGCACGGCACGGCCAAGTGGGCTGCTTCGTAGCGGCGACCGGCGTTACAGCCCAAGCAGCCAGCCCGGCTCGGCGTTTGCAGCTGCGAGCCCCGCGATGGAGTCGGCGCCGCTTCGTCCCGGATCCCGCACCGCCGCCGGAGCGCGCTAGTCCCTCCCGAATCCCGTCCCTCGCAGTTGCCTTTCGAGATTATTGTCTGCTGCCCCTCCACCTGCCCAGCTGCATCCGATTCAACCACCACCACCTGCAAGCTCTCCGTCCCTGTCGCTGGCGCCTTCTCTTACTGACTCCATCGCGGTCGCCGTAGCTAATCACATCACGTGCTAGACTGAGCACCAGCGACTCGTCAGCATTCACCTGCCCGGGTGCCAGCACCCACCGGCAACTTCCACCCACCCACTCCGCTCCTTGCCAGTCTCTCTCCACAGACACCATGGCGGAAGAGAAGCCCATCCAGAGCGAGCAGGATAACTCCGCCCCGCTTGCCAAGTCTCTGGACGAGCGTCTCACCTTCCCCGACTCGAAGCGATCCGACAATGACAACAACACCTCCGCACCATCCAAATTCTCATGGAGCGACGAGATGGAGACGCCGACGGTAGAGAAGAAGAGCGAGTTGGAAAACGCGCAGTCCGACGGTGCAGCTGAGGCTCCAGTGGGCGAAGCACAGAAGGACGGTGCTACGACATGGTTGAATGGGTCCGAAGGGCTAGACGAGCCCGAGTTCGACGTCAATGTGAAGCTGGCAGACCTGCAGGATGATCCGAACAACCCCTTGTACTCAGCTAAGGCGTTCGAAGACCTGAATCTGTAAGTTTCGGAAACGTGGGAAACAGGAGAAGCCAACATGCTGACATGTTTGCAGGCGCGAGGAGCTGTTGCGTGGGCTGTCCGTCATGAGCTTCAACAAGCCTTCCAAGATTCAAGAGCGTGCCCTACCACTCCTGCTGAAGAACCCTCCGACCAATCTCATTGGCCAATCACAATCCGGCACGGGCAAGACTGCCGCCTTCGTCCTTAACATGCTCTCCAGAGTCGACCTCAGCACAAAGCAGCCCCAGTGCTTGGTTCTGGCTCCGACGCGTGAGCTGGCGAAACAGATTGCAGGCGTGGCGAGCGTCATGGGCGCTTTCCTGGAAGACAAGGGTCTCACGATTGCTGAGGCTATCCCACAGAACTTGCCACCCCGTGGACAACCGCTGCAGGGCCAGATTGTGGTCGGCACTCCTGGCACCGTGATGGACCTCATCCAGCGTCGTCGTCAGCTTGACGTCCGCGCTATGAAGGTTCTCACTCTCGACGAAGCCGACAACATGCTCGATATGCAGGGCATGGGCGACCAGTGCAAGCGCGTCAAGGTCATGCTTCCTCCTTCCGTCCAGGTCGTCCTCTTCTCCGCCACCTTCCCGGCCCAGGTCCTCGACTTTGCCGCCCTCTTTGCCCCAAAAGCCAACCAAATCACTCTCGAAGTCGAGAAATTGACCGTCAAGGGCATCAAGCAGATGTACCTTGACTGCAATTCGGATGAGGACAAATACAACGCCCTCGTCAAGTTCTACGGCCTCATGACTATCGCCTCTTCTATCATCTTCGTCCACCGCCGTGACACAGCCGCCGAGATCGAGCGTCGCATGACCGCCGAAGGCCACAAGGTCGCCTCCCTCACTGGTGCACTCGAAGGTGCGCAGCGCGACGACGTCTTCAACCGGTTCCGCTCCGGCGAGGCCAAAGTCCTCATCACCACCAACGTCCTCGCCCGTGGTATCGACGTGCAGACTGTCACGATGGTCATCAACTACGACATCCCCGAGACGCTCTCCCACCAACCCGACTACGAGACCTACCTCCACCGTATCGGACGTACCGGTCGATTCGGGCGCACAGGTGCCGCGCTCAGCTTCGTCCACGACAAGCGCAGCTGGATGCAGCTGATGGATATCTGCAAGCACTTTGGCGTCGAGCCGACGAAGTTGGACACGACGGACTGGGACCAGGTGGAGAAGATGTTGAAGAACATCATGAAGAATGCGAGAAATGCTGTCCCGGGTGGTGGCGGGGACGGAAAGGGCTCGACGGCCGGTCCTGAGGAAGGCATGGCTGATTAGGAATAGACCATGCCGTTTTTCCCCTCCCCTGACTGACCGACCTCACCTTACTTTTTTCTTAACCTCGGATTAAAATGGGACAGGGGGCTAGACGTCAAAACTTTTTTCTTCTCCTCAATTCAGCGGAATGGGCGTCGGATCTTCATGTGATGGATGGGTTTTTGGTCGCCCGGAGAAAAGCGTTATATCGAGCTTTATGAGAGGATGTGTTTTCTGATACCAGAGAAGGGAGGGGGATTAGAGGAAAACGGGAAAGGGAAGAGGGAAAAGGGGAAAGCATGGCGGGACGCATCGGTTACGTCTTGAGCAGCGGGATCTCAGAAGCAGAGTACGAGTCAAAGAGCGCTTAGTCATGAGAAGAGAGCTGTCTTGCTCTTAATGGAAGAGGTTTCAAGGTTCTATGATCCTTCACTTCTCTTTCCCGGGAAAACCAAAAGGGGAAATCGCAAGGGGGGCGTAAAATGAGGGGCCTGGGTGGTGGCGCACCCGGCGGTCATCTTGTGATGGAGAGGGAGCGAATGAGAAAACGATACCTTGATCCCGCGTAGCAAAAGCATTAGCATTTGAGAGAAGAGCGTAGATTAGGTAGCACGAATCGATTGCTCCCCGTTGACGAAAAATTGGTTCCTTTTCACTTCGTTTAGGTGCTCAGACTAACGTTCTACTTTTCCCTTCCATCACTTGGATCGCGGGACTGGCGTATTATCCTCTGAGGTACTGAAGCAAGGTACCTCACTACGTGAAAAAAATGAAGAGGGGGGGAAACGTTGAACATAATAAAGTTCTCCGGTGAAAGTTGTCTCTGGTGTCTCCACCCCTGCTCAGTATATACTGTCATTGCATAGAACTTTTTGACCCGTCGTTTTTCCTTTCTCATACTTCCCACTTCTCTCATAGGCCATCTTAAACGTTGGTACTCTTTTGAACGATAGACCGGCCCTCTGATTCCGTACCGGCCTACCTAGCTTCTCTCGTAGTCTGTTCCCACTACCCTTCCCCATCCCCGCCGCAACAACACGATCGCTTCTCCGCCCGGGGCTGTATGCCGGCGGATCTCGATTCGGGCAGGGGATCTTCTCTCTCCGTTCCCAATGCCGACGAATGAAACTGCAGCGGTGGACCTGATGGAGGCGGCGGCGGTGGTGGTCGATCTAGATCCTGAATTAGAAATTCGCTCAGATCATCTAGACGCCCTGTATTCCCATTCTCGAGACCGGTGGATCCGTCCCCTAGCCCGAAGTCCTCTCCCGGGTCGAAAGCCGAGAAGTCCGGGCTTACGAGCCCGTCTGGTGGCTGGAGACTTGGTTGTCTGGAGGGATCTTGGGAGGTGAAGAGCCCTGGGGGGCCGATGTCGAAGGGGGAGAGCGGATGCTGGTGGGCGTCGTGTGTGAATGGTTGGGACATGGGGTCGTATGTATTTGACTGAGTCGCGGGCGGTTGGGTATAATCCACTTGATCTTGCTGCGGCTGGTGCTGAGGTTGATGCGGTCGTAAATGCTCAGATGGTAGTTCATAGCGGCGCGGCTCCTCAAATGCTGCGGTGGCTGTCGGCGCGACATAAGTCTTTGTTCGGGCGTGTTTACGGCCACAGCACTGCGCCCAGCTTCCTGTCACGGTATTCTGCAGGACAGGCGGGCACATACGGCATGTACACCCTGCGAGACCGCATGTCTGGCAGATGGCGGACGGGAATTGATGGTTGAAGTAATCGTTCGCAAATCGCTCGAAGCTGCTCGATTGAGCTGGTTGGGGCGGCGGCTGTTCCGGGAAGCTTATGTTCGGCATCAGGCCACCGAAGGGAGCAAATTCCGCTTGCTGGGGAGGTCCTGGAGTATGCGGGTGCGAGTTAAACTGGTATGGAGGAGGACTTGTCGGCCCTTGGCAACATCCGCGATCCTCTGGTAGCCGGACGTTGGCAGCAAATTGAGGTTGATGATACTCTTGTGCTGCTTGCGGTAGTGGAGTGTTCCACGCTAAGACGTCTGGCGTGACACTCTGCTCACTGCCTTGAGGTCCGCCTAATCCCATCATGCCGAAGCGCGGTGTAATTGTCTGCGAAGGCGACCGTACGTTGTATTCACTAGGTACGAACTGGAGTGGAGGGCCCGTGTTTTGCGGGCCAGGCGTACTTCTCGTACTGCTCACACTAAATGTCCTTGGGCTTCGCGTAGAGAATGCCGGCGTCATTGGAAGAGATGTTGGTACCTGTGCAGCATGACTTGCCTCTAAGTCCTCCTTGGTCTTGTAGAAGTCGACTGTCGGCTTCTGCAGTGCCACCAGTTGATCCCAATGTTTCGGCTCCAAAAAGCAGCAGTATCGTCCTTGCTCATCGCAGCGACACTCAACCGTCCGCTTTTCACCTTTCTTCGGCTTATGCGGACATGTTGCTTTTGCCACTACACATTTGCACCCGCCGGTGCTCCCATACATGCACGTGCATGAATTCGAAGGTCGGCCCGGCCGTTTGACTGTCCAGAAAATCTTGGTTCGGCAAACCGGAATACCGCAGGATGTCGTCCTATGTCCACGTATACATGACATGCAAGCGATTTTGCAAACCTGGTTGGTCCTAGAGTCGATGACCTCAATGGTCTTAAAGGGCTTGTCGCTCTCCATGCTTTCTCTCAAAGAAGTGTGACAGGGCCAGAATGGAAGTGAAGACGATGGCGCTTACGTCAGAACAATTGCAGGTGCCATCAAGGTCTGTGCCGGCGGACGCTGCTGAACGAGAAGCGTTCTGTGGTTCAGCGCCACGTGAATGTGCAAGCAGGCAGGCAAGCACAGCTGTAAGCAATCCGCCACCTCGGACAGGAAATGACAGTCGCGATTCCAGTCAAGCGGTAGCAGTGGCACAAGATCCGCGAAAGAATGACTTCTGGAAGAGCGGGAACAGGTGGGAGTGCGAGACCTGAACCTTTACCGAATGTAGAAGAATAGAGCAAGTTTACGGATCGAACCGCTGCTGCTAGAGAACCAAGGCGATGCAGCTGAGAACGAGTGTCGTATCTTCAGGGCGGCGTAGAGCTTCGAAGTGGTAAGCGGAGGATCAACGCTGTAGACATATGAGACGATGGCAATGTGGTCGGAGACAAGTTAGTGAGGCCAGGGTATGTCTAGATATGGCGAATCGTCAAGACACAGCGGTAGAAGTGAAGTTCAACGATCGGCAGGGCGGTTCCGTGTTCTGCCGCTCTGTAAAGCCGGCGTAGTTCCGAGGGCTAGACTCATGCTTTTTCTGCCCAAAGCAACACACATGGCTTTGACTACGGAGACAGAAGGAATGCTCGAGGCGATTCGCAGTAGAAGTCTCTGAAACTACACGAAGGTAATTTCATGTGACGGCAGGAGAGCCTTGATTGACCTGGTAAAGTGCACTCCAGCGTTGATCATGAGTGACGACGAGAGCATGGGAGGCGACCTCTTTCAGGAGCCAGAAGGATACTTCAAACCTGAGGAGGAGCCGACATTTGTGAGACACCAAATGCTGAATGGTAATGAACTTCAGCTTCGGCTTGTAGGACATAATCCACTCTGGGTAGGTAGACATTCCACTTGTTCCCTTGTCTTTCCGTTCCTTGTCAGCGCTTTTTCGTCTGACGATAACACCTCAAGGGACACCTGCTCTGGAACGCTGGAAGAACTCTTGCAGACTATCTGGAAACGAACTGCGATCGATTGATACAAGGCAAGACTGTCCTTGAGCTCGGAGCTGGCGCCGGGCTGCCTTCCTTGATCTGTGCGGTCAAAGGAGCAACGCAAACTGTAGTGACCGACTATCCAGACCCTGACCTGGTCGAAAACCTCCGTTACAATGTCGAGCACTGCGATCGATTACCTTCACCACGTAACATCGAGGCGGAGGGCTACCTGTGGGGTGCACCTGCTACAGAGATCGCACGCCATCTCCCCAAATCAGATCAAGCACAAGGTTTCGATCTTTTGATTCTGGCCGACCTGCTCTTCAACCACTCTGAGCACAGGAAGCTTGTAGCTACTGTCCAACAGACCCTGAAAAAGTCACACGATGCCCAGGCATTGGTGTTCTTCACCCCATATCGGCCATGGCTATTAGAGAAAGATCTGGCTTTCTTCGACCTAGCACGAAGCGAAGGCTTCAATGTGGAGAAGATCTTCGAGAAGCCGATGGAGAAGGTCATGTTTGAAGAGGATCCCGGAGTAAGCAATGTACCCAGCCGAATTTCTTCGAAGCATGCTGACAATGGCAGGATGAGCTGTTGCGCCGAACGGTCTTCGGGTACAGTATGAGATGGTCGGAAGAGAACATCAAGTAGCGATAGACGTGTAAGGTCCTTCTTGTCTGATCACATGTTGGTATGAATGACGAAGTTATTGAAGAGGCACCGAAGGCTCAAAGAATCTTTGGTCATCAAGGTCGCAGAGAGATGAAGTCACGATGAGGCTTTTGGCGGTCTCTTGAGACCTATGCACGTAAGACTAATCACTGCTGGTAGAGACGTTCAGCGAGTCGGTCGAAGGTTGGAATCGATCAAGAAGACAGTATGACCAAAAGAAGCTCTATACAGACCTTCCATCTAGACAGAGTTAGAACTACACGATACCAAAAATACAGGCACCGTATGGAAAGAGACAGCACTTCCATTCCACAAACACGTAAACTTCAGACATCTGTCGTCAAAGAGTCAACTGTACATGTAACCTTGGAGCTCTTCACTGTACATTGCTCAAGCTTGAGATGTGGTCCTACCCAAAAACCCAGCTCCCGAACAGCCTGCTGTCACCGATCTTGCTCACATGCTCAAACGAGAGCTCACATCCGCCCCCGAGGAATCTTACCCATGCGGAATTGCCATTGCGGCGCTCTTCCAGCAACCCAACAAAGCCCAAGAGCTTCCCCTGATGATACTGCTCACCAATGTGCACAGGCGACGGAACCTTTTCTGCTCGGCGTTGGCGTTCCTGTCGCAAACCACTCGCTAGCCAGTCATGGCCGCGCTCACAATCATCGCGGCACCAAAAGAATGGCACGCCCTGCTCATAGCAAATGAGTAGAGCTCTTCGACGGCTCTAGTACGACAGAGAAAGCCCGCAGTCCCAGCAGCCCTCTGAGGTGACGTTTGGCCCACCTGCATAGACGATTGAGCTTCCAGCAGGTCCGTCTCCGTCTAAGATTTCAGTCGGCTTGCTAGATTCCACGCTGGCTTTTTGAGCTGGGCTCGGTCTTGGGGGCATCGTAAAAGACTGCCGAAGCAGGGGCTGAGAAGCGTTGGGGGCTTCGGAGGAGAATTTGGAAGGCGCGCAGATGTAATGGTCTAGGCCATTGATCCACATGACTCTTCGGTCCAAAACCACGCGTTTGTGCAGTGGGCCGGAAGCAGCCCTCGAGTATCCCCATGTTGATGCAGTATAGCTAGAAATCGGTGATTGCCTTCAGAGTCCGGCATATTGCAGGACTGCCAAGTGTGCTGCCTGGTTCGGTGCGGTTTTGGTGAGCGCGTGGTGACCCTCGTTTATGGACTTGAATTGCTAGCCATTGCAGCTTCGGAGGGTAGCAATGGAGCCCGGACGTTTTCTTGCGCCCGCAGATACCTAGTGTCTACACAGCAATGTTGGTGACACCGGGCGACTCGTACGTCTCCAGCTGACGGCTTCCCTTCCGTAATAGAAATTCGATTGTGCCAAAGTCCTTCTTGTTCAGCCCCCTGTTTCTTTCAAACTCTTTCCTCGCGAAAATGTAAAAGTTGGGTTTCGTTTCGGATGGCTTAGCTCGGCAAGCGCGCAAGCACTTGCGGTAGAGGCTAAGTACATCGCGCTGAAGTCCAGATAGACGTGCCATGGGCGAGCAGCGTGGTCGGGACGAAGGGCTGAGCGACAGCGAGGTTGAATGTTGGATTTGTGGTGGATGGATGCATGACGATATATGTAAATGTCAATGCGGACTGCCTGGCCCTAGCTTTCAAAAGTTGTGCGGAAATCATCCGTCCAGATCGCGTCCCCGTCGCAGACACGCGAAGAGCTTCGAATGCATGTGAAGCTGCTCTCCCTGCGAACGAACAACTTCTGCTTCGGATTTCTGGGCGCATTGGAGGTTGGAGTGGCAACGAGGAGCCTCGACTATGGCCAAATCATCTGAATGAGACGAACCACCCAATCGATTGCCGCCGGTCGAACATAGCAACCGACCGCAAACATGCCTGCAACAGCGCAATCCGCCTACTTTCCTTCCCTCGACAGGTGCCTCACAGGCGCGCATCGACTGATCTCGTGGAAGGCAGCTTACCATGCGTTATTCGACGATCTTGAGGCGGTGAGAGAGAATAGTACCTTACAGGATTTCCTCAGCGATGATGAAAGTGTCGCGATCCTGAGCAAGCCTTTTCAGCCCTTTGAGCGCCCATCCGCAAGTACCAGGAGTGCGTTCGATACTAGAGTGGCACCCATCAACATCTCGCAGTCTGCGAACGGAGATTGCAATTTGGAGGAGATCAAGAAAGATGCAGTGTGGCTGTCAGAGAAGCTCAGCATGGACGAGACGAGTTGTTTACGAATAGCAATACTGGAGTGGCAGCAGAGACCTGCAGACCTGCTATTCGAGGGCCCGCAGAAAGCTGCTGCTAAGCCAAACGCAGATCTCAGATCGTCGTTCTTAGCAAGCACGGCGAGCTTTTCAGCTTCTACGAACCGTGCCGCGACGCTCGGCCCTGACTTCAGCAAAGAGGAAACAAGACGGGAGAGACAAGTCCATATTTATGGGGAAGAGCGATCATATTCTCTGAAGCTCACTGCGGATCTGATCAGCTACGGTGGAACGCAAGGCTCAGTAAGCCTTCGTCGTTCTAGCTCTTGGCTTGATGAACTCGCTGCCCGGATTACAGACCAATTTTGCGCGCCAACTCTTGAATCTGCGGAAAGCCAAAGCAGCATTACGCAAAGCGTTGATTGCGTTGGAAAGGTCCTCCAGGTCTTGCACGACCGATCACAATGGCCCAAGGCCTTTACTGAAGGCGAGAACGCGGCTTTAGAAGAGGGCTTCGTCAGCACCGCGCTTTTGAATGTCGCAAGCGTCCTCAGGATTATACTGGCCCAGCTCTACAGTCTTTCTGGACCGCCTGGAGACGAGCCTGTGCTAAAATGGTTCAATTTGATGAAAGTCGACCAGTATCAACATTTGCAGGGTCTACAGCCAACATTGTCACTTCCCGACGTATCGCCCATTCAATCATTGGCATCGATTGTCTCTCTGGCTATGCTGGCTCCTGCGCTTACAATACCATCGATACAAGAGTCTGCCTCAACACAGTCTGATGGAGCTGTCACATACCCGCAACTTCCAAATCAACAGCCATTTTACATCAAGGACGAAACCATATCAGAGTTGCATAAGCTCTTCTTGTATTCGGTGGCAGAGGGCGTGGATTTGGCACTCCCGGCGGTTTACGCATGGGCTCTCATCGTCAAAGCCATTCGGGACATAGCTATTCCTCTAAGTCAAGCCCGACATGAAGACGGCTCAGGCGATGCAGAGCCGGGAGACCTACGTCGTCAGTCTCGTACCGGGCAGCAGGACACACAAGTTGAAAGGCAGTGGGAGTTGTTGCAGCGTGAAGTGCCTTCAGGCTTACCCGGCGAGGCAAAGACAGACCCTGCTGTATTTTTGCTAGAGAGAAGTGTAGGGCCTGTGTACGGCTTAGTGCCGGCGCTTGGTAGCACCATCGGAGCATCCTTTACCAGCGGCGCTGGCCAATTGGACCAGACTAGCCTTATAGCGAGAGAGGGACTATGCCTGTTGCTCAAGGAAGGCTTCGAGGTGGTGGGCTATAGCTCCGAAGTTTTCGATGCCTTCACTGCTGCGATGCAGCCAAGCATAAAGACGACTGGACTAGATGATCGCCACGACAATCTTCCGAATCTACTGGCCGCTGGAGACTTGAGCTATCTACTCAACCAAGCTATGCTACGATACCCATTCGAGCTTTCACCTTTCCTGCGCATACTTGCGATGACTGCGCGGGCGGAGAGCGAGTCTGCGGCGGGTTCAGCAAATGTGGTACAGCAAATGGAGGACTTCAAGAGTGTCACTATCATGGTACCCACAGACTTCCGAGACTTTAGATTGGAGAACGAGGAAGCGAACACCAATGAGATGGTGCTTACCGACACGATCTCACTGTTTGTCCCCAAACAAAAGGCCATGTCCTTTGACGGCGAGCGGCGCCTGCTAATGGACCGCGCGACCCGCGGCGCTCAGGACGCAGACGGGAACTTGATTTTTTTGCCTGCCGGAACTTCCGGACAGATCCTGAGAGAAGATAAACCGATCGTGCTGCTGCTAGAGCATAAGCATTCTGGACTCGAATACCTTGGCCTACTGCTTTCGACATTGCTACCGACGAGCGAGCTGATACCCGCGCCGCCTGCTCCGCTGCTGGACCAAACAACCGCAGCTGAGATCGTGGTGTTGATCAACGCCTTGACACTGGCATCTCTGCGACAAGAACAAGGCGTTGAAGAGGCCAAGGTATTGCTGGGGAGACTAAGCTATGCTCTGCCGAATGAGCAAGACATCATCACCATCGTCTCGGATATCTTCGAGATGGAGCTTCTGTCTTACC
>JBAOKB010000130.1:0-53745 GCA_037044905.1 Hortaea werneckii | reverse complement strand
ACCGCCGCGCAACCTCCACCCGCTGCTGCCAACTCTCGCTCCTTCTCGAACAACCACTCCCTCCCGCCGACTTCCAAGTTCTCCGAGTTCCGGGGCCGCCTACCTTCCGCCCAGCAACCCCAGCACTCGTCTGCCGAGGAGACAGACTCTCCCACCACTCCTGCGGAAAAGGCTCACGATGGCTTCGACTTCGTGCCGACGATGAACTTTGATGACTTCCAAAGCTCCATTACTGACCCAAACTGGACGAGCCCGTTGCTGAGCGAGTTTCCCACCCATAGCGGTGGCCGTGCATTGCCAAAAGAGCCTGAACCCAACACGACACAAAGGCCAGACACAATGCCAAGGGCACGTGGCACATCGAGCTTGCAGGCCAAAGTCACGACTGGAAGCAGAGACAGACAGGAGAATGATGGTTCGCAGGCAGCGGAGGGGAAGCAGGGCGGCCATAGTCGATCGGTGAGCTTCAGGAAGAAATTGGTGTCTGGTCAGCCCTCGGCAGCGAAGAACCAGACTCTACAGCAGAAGGCACCAGATCAATCGCTTCCGCCGAGCTCCTCTCAGCCCCATCTGAGTGTGAGGACGAAGAGACAAAATACCATGCCGAGCTCTACGACCACTCCTTCTTTGCATGCTACGCCACAGGCGGGGAATCCTGCTGCGCGAGCTCCGCGTAAAAGCATCACTGGGTCCGCAGCAATCTCTAATGCCATGAGCGAGAGGCATGGCAGTGGGAGCACGCAAGGGTCCATTCCCACCTCGAACGTGTCGTCTGATGCCGCACCACCTCACCAGCAGTCAGGTCCTAAGCGTACAACCTCACTGAGCAAATCACGCCAGCCCAATTTCCATCACACCAACTCAGCAGAGAGCCAGGATCTGCCGAGACTTGCCCCATCGACAGCAAATACGCAAAGCCGGGCTGCAAGAGTCAAAAGTATGCAAGCGCCGCCTCGTGACGCCAATGCTGCGACCAACTTCAATCTTAACCCCGATACTCCTGACCGCGCTGATCGTGCTGGCCGTGGTGCCAAGTCGCAAGGTAGTCGAGACCGCGCCCTCACTCCCTCATCCGGTAACTCTACAAGCAAGCGACAGTCGACCGTATCGGGGCGTGCCAGTGGACTTGGTGCTCGTACCATTTCGCCTACCGATGCCCGGCGGATCAAACGCATGTCCATGGCTAACGCACCACCCATGCCGATGCCGTCTGCGAACTTGCCAAAGGCGTCTGGCCCCCCAATGCCGAACGAGGATTTACAGCATAATTCTGCTTGGCCCGCAAAGGGACCTGGTGCTGCAGACGTACCACGAGTGGCACAACCTTCTCCAAGCTTCATACCCAGGAGAACAAGTAACAATTCTGGCAGTGCTCGAGCTAGCCCAGAAAGAATTACCCAATTTCCAAATCTTCCTCCCAGTACAGTTCAGAGTGCTTGGCCAGACGCTGCAGCTGGTGGCGTGACTACTCGGCAGGCGAGGCCAGGAAGTGTCAGCTCCAAGTCGAGCTATCAGTCTTTGCTTAGTAGGGATAATTCAAGCAGCCGCCTGCCTACTCCGAAGCCAAGAAGTGGAAGTACGGCGTCTCTGTCGCGCCAAGACAACCAATTCATGACGCAATCGCAGGACGACAACGAGTTAGTACCCCCCGTACCTGCCATACCGAAGGCCTACGAGAGCCCCAATGAGTATGATTCCAGTCAATACTTTCCCAGCCCATCTGGCAAATCGCTGGGTCTTGGGGTCGAGTCGAGTGACTTTGACAGCCGTGGTTCCCTATTGCCACCTTCGGCACCTGCTACCGCCAACCCGTCGCCAAGAGGAAGTCTAGAATTGACCAGACAGAGTGGCACGGAAGGAAAGCGGTCAGGAGAAATCAACCGCGGACACAAACGACAGAGCACGCTTGGGGTGCCTTCGAGTGCACTGCCTTCCAGTGGAGCTGCGACGACTGCTGGGAGTCGCATGGCGAGCACTTCCTCCAGGCCGCAGCCTGATCCGACCGGCCGGCGTAATAACAATCTCCAGCCTCTGCGGCTTCCGCCCTTGAACTTGATGCCACTAAGCAGCAAATTTTCGTCGGCCTCGTCGCAGCAGCAGCAGCAAGTCCCGAAGACTCCAGCGTCGCTCCCTCACCCCACAAAAGAGGTTGAGCAGAGAGCAGACTACAACACCGCCCACACACCCGAACCGCGACGCATGGCAACTAAAACCCCTTCCACGCCAATGACAGCTTCAAAAGCCACCTTTTGGAAGCGCCACGATGAGGCGGCGAAGGGCTTGCGAAGCAGTTCCAGTCATCATGCTTTGAGAGACGCTACGGGAGGATTTGAAGATCCAGGCATGAGCACACGCTTCTTTGATGACTCTTCGGACCCCGATACGGCCGGTGGTGTAGGAGTAGGAGGTAAGCGGAGCTCCGGTATGCCGATTTCGGGCAAGAAGCTTGGAAGAGGTATCACGCCGTTTGCTTCTGGCAGTCTACCTAAGGGTTCTGGGGAGTTTGCCAAATTACAGGCGAGAGCAGCCAGTGGTGACTATAGTAGCGCGTATTCCGGCGGCAATGGGTCGATCGGGGATGATTATGACCTTGGTGTCTTTGCCGAGCATCTAAACCTTCGTGGAACTAAGCAGAGGCAAGATCCTGGTGCTGTGGCGAGGCCGAAAACTAGCGGTCATGTCTCAACGACACAGACTAGTGCCAAGGTTGGCACACCTTCAAGTGGTGAAAGTCCTGTCGTTGAGCAGCCACCCGCTCGTCACTTGCCTGAAGTCCCCGGAGGCAAGAAAGAAAGTGGGGGTTTAAGGAGGAAACTGAGCCTTGGGTGGCGGAGGAGCAGTAGCAAGGCTGCTCAGCATCCTGAGCACAAAAGTTCAAACCAAACCGGGCAGCCGAGCCCAGCAATGCCTACAGCAGACGCATCCAGCCTTGCAGACAGGGCGGAGAAGCAACGAGAGCAGAAAGCGCACGAAACCGGTGACAAACTCTCCATTGCGCAGCAGAGAAGAAGCCAAATGCCTCCGCCACCAACGACGAAAGCCGGCGGATTGCCTACGAGCCAAACATGGAGCGGCGACGTATCCAACTTGCAGTCATCTCAGTTGCTCCAAGTTGGTGGCACTGGCAGTGCAAGGCCGAGCTTGGACGAATCGAAGAGGAAGAGCACTATCGATTCACCTCAGCAAAATGCTGTCAATGGCGAGGCCGAGCAGTCGATCCAGCAGCACCCCGTCGCAGCGAAGACCAGGGCTTTACGTTCCGAACACGGCCCTCAGCCGGTGACCTCGTCAGGTAGCCGAGCAACCAGCTGGGCCAACTTTGGCGCAGGGGCTCAGAGTGGTCAACGGTCGGCAACCAATGGTACATCCATTGCCAAACCTACGACCGCTCCTAAGCACAACAAGGCAGCGTCCAGTACCATCTCTGCCATTGTCAAGGATAAAGACGACTTCTCTGCTGATGACGAAATGAAACGACTTTCACAGAAACGACGCGATGTGGACGTTGCCGCAAAGGAAACGGAAGCCCTTAAAGCGCGCGCTACGGCCAGGCCTCCCATGAGTCCCCTCTCGTGCTTGCACGACCGGCATTGCGCCCTCAATATTTTCGAGCGTGGTGAAATCGTCGATTACGACAAGGACGGCGTCTTCTTCACTGGAACGCGTAATGCGAAGAAGATTATTGGATCGCTGACTTCGCCCATGGGAGCTACGCCATCCGATGGCAGCAAGAACGGCAATTACGGGTACGATGACGAGAGAGGCGACTACAACATTGTCCTGGGCGATCATCTGGCGTACAGGTACGAAGTTATCGATGTGCTCGGCAAAGGGTCTTTCGGGCAAGTGGTGCGATGTGTCGATCACAAGGAAGGAGGTGTCGTTGCTGTCAAAATTATCCGGAACAAGAAGAGGTTTCACCAGCAGGCCCTGGTCGAGGTTGGCATCCTTGGTCGCCTGGGCGAGTGGGTGAGTATACATACCATCTTGACGCGTTCGAGTTGCAAGACTGACAGTATGATTGATAGGACCCTGACGGCTCTTACGCCACTTTATCAATTACCGGCTCTTTCTACTTCCGCAATCACCTCTGCATCGTAACGCCCTGTCTGAGCATCAACCTCTACGAACTCATCCGTGCTCACAACTTTACCGGGTTCTCTCTGCCCCTCATCCGCCGCTTCTCCCGACAATTGCTCGCCTGTCTGATCCTTCTCCAGCAGAAGCGCATTATTCACTGCGATCTCAAGCCTGAGAATATCTTACTCTGCGAAGCGCGCAAGGCCGACGTCCGCGTCATCGACTTTGGTTCCAGCTGTAAGGAGGAAGAGAAGGTGTATACGTACATCCAATCCCGTTTCTACCGATCCCCCGAGGTGATCTTAGGATCTTCCTACGGTCTCGGAATCGACATGTGGTCTTTCGGCTGCATCCTCGCCGAGCTTTGGACTGGGTATCCGATCTTCCCCGGAGAAAACGAGCAGGAGCAACTCGCCTGTATTATGGAGATTTTCGGTCCGCCGGACCGACACCTCGTGGAGCGTTGCACGAGGAAGAAGCTGTTCTTCGACTCGGTCGGCAAGCCGCGCGTCACTGTTAGCAGCAAGGGCCGGAGAAGACGACCGAGCAGTAAGACTCTAGCCCAGGCGCTGAAAACGGACGACGATGCGTTCGTGGACTTCATCGCGCGCTGCCTGCGCTGGGATCCCGACCGCCGCATGAAGCCTAGCGAGGCCATCAGCCACCCCTTCATCACCAACACGACCCTGAACGCCCGCCCCGGAATCCCCGACGAAGCGCGCAGAGCCCCGCGCGCGCGCTCGACGGCCGCAGGTCCCACCGCTGCCGCCGTCGCCAACGGCACGAACGCCCCGGCCAGCTCCCCCGTCAAACGCAACGCTTTCGCCGCCCAGCAACATGCCCAGACCACCCCCGCCATCTCCAAAACCAAAGCCTCAGCCGGCCTTCAGGAGTCCTCGACCCCGCAGCAGCAAACTTCCACCATCCGCAGTATCTTCCCCCCTGCTGCGTCTACTGCGGCCAATGCCCCGCAGGCTTCGCCCTCGAAACCTTCCGCCGGAGGCGCCGGTAACGCAAATAGCAGCAGACGTCAGAGCCTGGCGCCGCCTTCGATCGGCAATGCGGCCGCGTCGACGGCGGCGGGGAGTAAGCGCGGCGCTAATGGTGCTGTTCTAACAGGCGGTGCCGGTGGTGGTGGGGGACTCATGCCCGGACAGAGGACCGCGAGCGGGAATATGGCCGCCGCTGCGGCGAGCGCGAGTATGAGCCATGGCGGGGCGGGGAATGCTGGGACTAGTCGGTGGAGGGCTTGAGTGGTTTTTCTTTTCTTCTTCTTGCTTTTCCTTTCCCCCAAGAAAGTGGGTCGATGGCGGGACGGAGGTATCTTTACTGCACAGCCTCTTTGTGGGTGTCTTATTTTGATTTGAGTTGACAAAATGGGCTGGTGTGTGCATGCAAGGAGCGCTGGGCGTCGATCCTGTGCTAGATGTCTTGATACTGGAGGTTCTTTTTTCTTTGACAGGGAGGGTGGGTGTGGTTCATTAGAGATGGGCATCGTGTCGTCGTCGCGTCGAGACGCCTGCCAGGGAGAAAAGGGAAAGGAGAGCAGATGAAGGATGGGGAAAGGGGAAGGAAGGTATGCATGTATCATGAATCACAAGGAACATGTAGTTAGTTGTAGGACTTAGTGGCGGAGTACGAGCGCTGTGCGAGGAAGGGGCAAGATCGATACCTATCCTACCCTTCTTTTCTTGGCCCTTGTGTCTACTCAGTTGTAAGAGATTCTTCTTGTGACTGCTCATAGTTGAGAACCGATGTTGTCACCCAGAAGTCTTACGTTTTGTATAAACATACATGTGTATATTTCCACCGTCGAGTCTGAGTCGGCATCGGGACGTTGATGCAATTAGCCGCGTCGGCGGGCGTTTACTAGTAACTCCGTCTCTCGGCCTGCATGATGTCGTAGCGTCGAAGTCAGCCTCGTCAAAGTCCTCCCGTCTCTCTCCAGATGAAGAAGTGTTAGCAAAGCATTATCTCAGCATTCCACTCTGGTGTCCTACATCTTCACACTCGCACTATGTCTCATTCCTACTCGCGAAGTCGGCGACGGTAGCGCAATCCACACCAGAGCCAGCGAGCGCTGCTCCACAGTGACCGAGTCCCTCCCTCATCCGAGAGCCATTCTTGCCCCCCGACACCGCCGTCGGAGACAGCTGACCTTACTTTGGATAATCTCCCTACCTACCTTGATTTCCTCCTAACCGACATATAAGCATCGGAACACATTTTGGAGGACATTCTGCGCTCCCCCCGAGCGCACCAAACTCCCCATCGCCATGGCTGAGAAGAAATCCAACACCACGCCCGGCACCCCCCGGCTTCATGGCGAACAAAGCAGCACCGGCACCGGGACCCCGCCACGCTCTGCCCTAGCCGAAGCCTTCCAGCGCACTCCCATCCGCCGCGATTCTTTCGACCGTCCCAATGGCTTCCCCGCATTCGACAGCACCCCCCGCCGCTTCAGCACCGGCGCCCACGGTATCCCCATGCCGGCCCCCCAGGTCTTCGCTGCGCAGTTGGCTTCCGAGCAACGGGCGCAATTGGATGGGGCGGGATGCGATGGCGACGGTGGGAACGGGAGCGGAGGAGGAGGAGGCACGGGAGGAAGCAGAAACAGAGGCGGCATCACCGCCCGCGAAGCCGAAGGCTTGAGCGCAGCGATCAACAAATTCAGCTTTGCGAGCACGACGCCGAGTTTTGCGCGGCTGGCGGCTTTGACCTCCCCTTGCTACTTTCACAAGCGGTTCGGCGACGCCGTGGACATTGATCGTGTGTTGGAGGAGATCAAGTCCGACGACCACATCTCGCACAGTCGGCTGATGCAGACGGCGGCCAGCGTACGGGAAGTCTCGCGACAGCTGCAGCGGCGCCCGCTTAAGAGGGCTGTCAGGAATGTCATGATTATTACGAAGGCGCGGGATAATAAGCTGGTGGAGTTGACGAACGAGTTGACGGGTTGGCTGCTGGAGACGCCGCGGTATGGGCGCGACGTCGGGGTCAATGTCTGGGTGGACTCGAAGCTGCGGAAGTCACGGCGGTTTGGGCTGGCGAAGATTCTGGAGAAGGATGAACGGTACCAGGACATGCTGCATTTCTGGACCCCGGCCCTCTGTCTCGAGCAGCCGGAGCTTTTTGATCTGGTCATCACGCTTGGGGGTGATGGGACGGTGCTTTTCACTTCCTGGCTGTTCCAGAGGATCGTTCCGCCTGTGCTGGCTTTCTCCCTAGGCAGTCTCGGTTTCTTGACGAATTTTGATTTCGAGCAGTACAAGCGTCAATTAAATCACACTATGGGCGACTCTGGGATGCGGATCAACATGCGGATGCGTTTCACCTGCACCGTGTACCGCTCCGCAGCCTCTCAGCTCCCCAACAGAAGCAACAATACCGCCGCAAGCTCCTCAGCCAGCCTCTCCACCACCGCGGCCAACAGCCCCACCACCAGCGGCAACTCCAGCTCCCACCACACCGCCGACAAAATCGAAGGCGAAACCCACGAAGTCCTCAACGAGCTCGTCATCGACCGCGGCCCTTCCTCCTACATCAGCAGTCTCGACCTCTACGCCAACGACAGCCTCCTAACCCGCATCTCCGCCGACGGCATCATCCTCTCCACCCCCACCGGCTCCACAGCCTACAGCCTGTCCGCCGGCGGCTCGCTCGTGCACCCGGACATCCCCGCCATCCTCCTCACCCCAATCTGCCCGCACACCCTCTCCTTCCGCCCCATGCTACTAAACGACGACATGGCGCTGAAAGTCTCCCTGCCGGCCTCCGGCCGCGGCGGCGCCTTCGTCTCCTTCGACGGCAAAGGCCGCGTCGAGCTCGGCCGCGGCGACGAGGTCGTCGTCCGCGCTTCCGCTTACCCTTTCCCCACCGTCATGGGCCAGCCCCTCGAGTGGTTCGATAGTATCTCCCGCACGCTGCGCTGGAATACGCGCGCCGCGGAGCAGAAGGAGTGGGCGGGTGGCGCCGCGGGGCATGGGGAGGGGGACGGCGCGGATTTTGTTGATGATGAGAAGGAGGGCGAGGAGGGTGAGGGGTTGGAGGGACAGGGGGAGCCGGAGTTTGATATTGATTTTGCTGAGGAGGAGAATGCGGGGGGTGGAGGTGGGAGTGGGAGTGGGAGTGGAAACGGAGAAGGTACAGTGGGGAGTTTTCACGATTCGGGGTATGCGCGCACGAATAGCGAGGCGGGGCGGACGGAGAAGGGTGCGAGGTTTGGGGGTGGGCAGGCGAGGTAGGAGGAGATTGATGGCGGGGAGAACGTAAAGAGTTATTACTCCTTCGCTTGTTGCCACGACTTACCTCTTCTTACTGCTGCTGGAGGAAAGGGAAGGGTTTGGCGTGTCGATCGCGCGTTATGTGATTAGCGAGGCGCTTTTTTGGGGTTTCTGCCGGTTCATTGGGGTTGGGTGATTTTTTGTATATCGGGAGAAGCACCGTTAGGAATACTTCATGCAGAATGGAATTGCCGCTCCTAGATCTTTTCCTCGCGCCGTATAACCAGGTACAATCGGTCTTCTTGGATCTGGAATGTGCTTGCATCGTATGTCAATGCATAGGAGGCGAGGACGCAGGGCGCTCAAAATTTGGATCGTCTCTTCTTTCTTTCCTTAGCGAGGGCAAATATCGCGTTTTGCAATGATCAAAACACTTCCATGTCCGTTCTTCCTGTTAATTATCTGTCTCCTTATTGGTTTAGGTCAGAACAAGAACGTCGCAGTTTTCTGTAGCGTGAGAGTGCGAGTAAGCGGGGGCCTTTGATCTTGCTTCCGCCTCAAGAAATACAGGACTATTCTGCTATTTGCTTCGCTAAGCATTAAACAGTTGGGAGATGTCTAGTCAGAAGTATGTAGGAAAATTGTTCCCAGTGGGTAGCAATATCAAACCCAGGCCGACTCTCCCTCTCCACCTCCTTTCCCTTTCCCTTCCTAACCTCCGTCGCTCTCTCTCTCTCTCTCTCTCTCTCTCTCTCTCTCTCTCTCTCTCTCTCCCATCACTTCTCCAACCACGCCTGAACCGCCGGAAACACAAAAGTAGACAGCGCCAAATAGCCCGTCGACAGCACCATCCCGCACCTCTTCTCCCACTCCTCATCGCCACCGCCACTACTATCTCCACACCACCCGCAAACCCTCCACCACGGATTATACTCCTGCAGAACCGCCTTCCGATCCATCACGACAGTCATCCACCACGCCATCGCGGCGAGGGGGAGGTTGAAATACAGCACGAAAAGATTCGTGCACCGCGCGAGCAAGGAACTCTGGCGGTGCTGGGGGGTTTGCGGGTTCCGCGCTGCGATGGCTAGTTTTTTCTGTTTGGAGAGTTCTGCTTCTGCCATCTTCTTCTATAAACAGACTTGTTTTTCCCTCTTTTTGGTCACTTGTGAGGCTTTTGTAAAAGGGACTATTATATATTTTGAGGGAGAGGAGATGGGAGAGAGTAGGGGTTAATAATGGAGTGAAGTCCAGATGTTGCCAAGTAGGCTAGGAAATTCTGGGGGTTTTTTGCTTTCGTTGGCAAAAAAACGGGCGGTTGAAGCTTGCGTTTGTTTCCTGGCATGGCGAGACATTGGCGCTAACGGGATGCTCACGTCGTTCCTTTGTTGCACATCAGTCTTGTGCTTTCCAAATGCCGCAGGAGAGAGCGTGGCAGGATGCTATGGGAGAGAAGGTTATACGGGGCGCTTTAAGATAGAATTCATCCGTACTTGTTTCGACGTCGAATAGGACTCGGAAAGGTATTAGGGTAAGGAAGGGCAAGCCGTTTGACAGCTGTATTGGACCTTAAAAAGAAAAGGGGCGAAAAATCAAAGGCAATTGAATGCGATGTAAGATGACCGTCAAGCTTCGATTCTAGGAGTGTTACAATCACATACCATAGGCCATGTTTTGGCGGGCTCAGTCTTGGAATGCAAGCACATGCAGCCGCTCAAACATCCCTCCTTACTGCTTCGATCGCAGATATGCGACGAACCGATGCAGAAGGACAATCGCTAGACACTGGTGTCTTTGAGACGCTCTGCAAGCGTACAGTGCTTTAAGCCCACCTTGGCTCATCCGCATAAAGAAATCCTTTCTTTGTCGAGTGCCAAACCAGAATACCCAGAACTCGGTCTTTCCATCCCTTGGCATGTTCTAAGCATTCACTTGCAGGGAAATGCGACCTCTGCCATGGCCAATTTCAGATATCTCTTCATAGCCTTATGCTTGGCGGCACTAGCTGGTAAGTGATAAAAACAAACATGCCCATTCTATATACACATCTATCCCCAGTCAAACTTGCTAACTAAACACCCAGCCTCAAAATCTATCAACAATGGCATGAAGCTCAAGATCCTCCCCCTCGGAGCCTCAATAGTCTGGGGTCAGAACAGCGCCGACGGGAATGGCTTCCGCGGTGGTCTTCGCAAGGCGCTCATCGCCGGAGGGAACAAATACGTCTCGATGGTCGGCACCGTCCGCCACGGCAACATGGCGTTTAACGCGTGCGAGGGCTTTCCGGGGCAGGTCATCCAGAGCGTTGCTAATAAGGCCCTGGAGCATCATGTCTACACGGATTACTACCCCAACGTGATTCTAATCCATGTCGGCACCAATGATTGTTGGGCGGGCTCGAGCGCGAGTACGATGGCGGGGAGGATTACTTGGATGCTGAACTCGATCAAGACTCGGCAGCCACGGACTTTTGTTCTGCTGTCGACTTTGATCCCGAGTCGGAATGCGAATCAAGAGGCGTGCATTCGGAGGTTCAACGCCGCTTTACCGGGCGTAGTCGCTGCTGCGAAGCGTGGAGGCCAGAAGGTGGCTCTGGTGGATATGCATGCTGTTGTCCCTGTGCGTGAGATCTCGGGTGATGGGACGCATCCGACGAATGCAGGATATCAGTTGATGGCGAAGGCGTGGTATCGGGCGATGGTGAAGCATGCTGGGATGATTTCGGCGCCGAATCCTAAAGGTAGACCTGCGCCACGATGATGGAGAAGGGATTTGATGAGTAGTTGGAGAACATTTGTAGGTACTCAATGTGACGGAGTTCAGATCAAATTGACGGTGCTGTGCGATTTTCTAAACAGGCAGGGGCAGGACGAAGTACTAAAAGTCGTTCCCCCGGTTCGCGAGATTGGATTATGTCCCACGAAAGGGCCCACTAGCCTTACTATTCCGGACCACCACTAGAGTCTGCTGTCCTAATAGAAAACATTCGGTATTAGAGGATGTTTGGTCCGTTGTCCAGAGCCCTAAGATTCTCATGAACTGTGGTCTCGCGGGTAATGCCCCTCCCTAATAGCGCTAGCTCCGTTTCTTACAATTTCCACATGTGCAACGGGAAAGGACGCCCAAGGCACGAAAGAAGGACGTCCCCTTAGTACCCAGGTAATCGTGCTACGTCCCTCTTTTACCAGATGTTTTCGTGTGCCGCAAGAGCGGAACCTTAGGGGAGGACGGAAGGAATGCCTCTCAGCGATAGGACGTTCTCCCTTCTTGAAAGACTCTGCACATGCTGTCGGAGGAAATCCAAGAGGGATGACTGAAGCTCCAAGATGCGTTTGCTACGCATGGTACTTCGCCGTAGCAACACACAGCTGAGAGGTACCTTCATTTGGTCGGACGTTTTCTTGGGCAGCGTGCTTTGCTATGTGAAAATCATAGCTAGTTTGTTAACTCAAAGGTAGAGCTCCATGGCGATGTTAGCATGTATTGAAGTTATGAAATGGAATTTCTAGACTCGTAGGCAACCTAGATACATCTGAACATGTAGCGACGCGACTATGCGACACCAAGCGTCAGCTTTCAAGCTCCTCGTGTGATGTCTTCAGCTTGTTTGTACTTCGTCCGCGGAGTTGGGTGGCGTGAGCAGGCGTTCGGGGCTCATATGCGGTCACCGTCAGCAGAAATCGCGCAAGACCTCATCACTTCCTTTTCCAAGCCGACAATATCACCGCTTGCATTCCCATCTTCCCTTCCTTTTCCCATGTGACTGTTCTCTAGGAGCTTGTCGTTGCGAGCGGGTTGGCATCCAATGCCATGGCTGATCCTTCCTGGGCGTCATGGCGATCTACTTGGCGCAACCATCATAGACGAATCCATCTGCGGTCTTCGAGACAGCAGTCGACGACTGGCACTGGTGAGCATCGGCGAATATGACTCGCGCAAGACGTCGGGATTTCTTGCCAGTGGTAGTGCATCGACCGAGGTACCAATCCAGTTGGTCCGCAGGATGGTTTTTCCCATGGCGCTATAACGTATACCGAAGCCACCTGACGAGTCTTCGAGAATCACGGCGTATAAGATCGACATGTTCCCTCCCGAATCGAGACCACATGGCGGAAGCGTAGCTACATCATCTTGCTGATGCAGGCAGTCGAGGTCGGGAATAACACTAAATTGGAAGAAGCAGCAGGCGGATTCTGGCACACGAACCCCCGGTCGGCCTTCGCCGAAGCAGAATGGCTCTCCATTTTGTTCGAGATTGTTTCGCGAACAACTTTGGTCATCAAACCAGACACTAGAGATGGCGCTGGTTCCAACGCGATCCACGTGAAGGATCACGCTGCGTGGTCTCGCTGTTCACTATTGGACCCACTGGACGATGTCTAGAAAGTCTCCAGCACGTGAGCGTAGCATTCAACGTCGGCATTGCCGGACATCGATTTCGTCTGTGCAAAGGTCTACGACCAGTGCTTCCACATGAGGCTATACCGCTTTGGATCAAGAAAAGAGAGGTCCGCAGTGAAAATCGTTTCCCCCGGTGGAGACTGGTTTTTTGCCCCACGAACCGCTGAGATTGGGTCCCCACGTTCTCACCCGCTCAGCTTTCCCACGGACCCAATTTATCCCCATGGGAATGTCACGCCTTCTTCCAAACGGAAGGTACTGTCTACACACCACTTGCATTGAGGTCTCCAGCCATTTCGCTTTCTGATCCCGCTGCATGCATAGACTGGTATATTGCGACACTACTTCGAGGGTCAGATAAAACACACAAATCGTTCTGTGCGGCTCAAGCGGCAAGCAGAGGTCGCTCTAGCTCCGCATGCCCCCATTCTAGCCTGCCGATGGTGGCGTCTGACCTAGCAGAGGACACCCGTTACCCGTGTCTGGTATAGAGCGGAGAGGGGCCTTGGCCGAGTCTGCGGCCCACCGACGGGTGTACCACGCTACACTAAGTTCTGCGAGGGATCTGCCCACTCTGTAACTCTCGGCTCCATAGGGCCCTGGTTTCTTCTGCAGGTAGCACCAATCACATGCGGTGTGGCTTGCAGAACTCCCCAGCCGCGAACGCGGTCGAAGGATGCGATATGACAATCTGACGAGTGGATGATACCGTAGCTTGGGGTTCCTCGCGCGCAAGAGGTTCTAGAGGGGGGGTTTTTTGGGGGATGAGGAAACGAGATGCTATGTTACTCCACATTCCATGCAAAACTCTAGCTCCACTGCCTTGGCGCAGACGGTAGACTGGTGGGTATATCTAAGAAGGACAAGACGCCCAGTGTTCTTGAATTCTGGAGCTCACACCTGGACAAGCTCTTCTGTTCGCCCTCTTGTTTTAGCCCGGCCCCGCCTGGCATTCTTGACTTGTTGAGCTTGATAACTGACCAAGACCATCGAACCACCGTCATGGCGGAGAAAGAGCTTGACGCTAGTTACGCGCAGGATGAGAAGATTGGAGCCATTGGCACAGAGATTGCAGGCGAAGGTCGTCGGGACTCTCTAGTTGATGCTGCGCGCCGGCAGTCTGTTGCGCTGAACATTGTCGAGAATCCGCTCAAGGTGAGAACTGGAATAGAGCAGCCCTCTAGTCCTTGGCATTGCATCAGACTGCTGACATCGGAGGTAAATTACAGAGCGCATCCAAAGAACAAGTTGTATACGATGCCGAGGCTTTCGCCAGAGACAATGGCATGCCCGAGCATGCCGAAATGTTTGGTCGCGCTGCACTCGTCGCTCGCGACCCGGAAAAGTTCGACCAGGTGACGGAACTTAGCGAAGATGAGCGGTCGGCGCTGGCATATGAGCACACGCACAAATGGCACGGCCCTGCGATGCTCTGGTACTCGATCGGTCTCTGTGCTATCGGAGCTGCAACTCAAGGCTGGGATCAGACGGGGTCGAACGGCGCAAACCTGTCATTTCCTCAGGAGTTTGGCCTTGAATCCACGGACGAAAACCCGAATCCGAGAGGTGAATGGATCGTTGGTATTATCAACGCTATTATCTTTCTGACAGCTGGTCTGATGTGAGTTCCTCCCTACACCCCTTCCTAAGTTACCCATCGTGCCTGGGCTATGTTGACTGACTTGGGCCTCGAACAGCGGTGCATTCATCGTCGATCCTCTGAACCATTATCTCGGTCGTCGTGGTGAGATCTTCCTCACGGCCGCTTGTCTTACCGCCACTCCTATCGGCTCTGGTTTCGCGAAATCATGGCAGGGCTTGTTCGCCGCCCGCTTTGTCATGGGAATTGGAATCGGTGAGTGATTTCGAAAAGAGCTCGAATACCTTTAGTGTTGAGAGTACCACTACTAACCTCTCTTCGCTGATGTAGGGGCCAAGAATGCTACTGTCCCCATCTTCTCTGCGGAAATGGCACCTCACCGGATCCGTGGCGCCCTGGTCATGTTTTGGCAGCTCTGGGTCGTAGCAGGTATTTTCCTCGGCTTCTGTGCAAATGTCATCGTCAAAGATACTGGAGACATCTCCTGGCGTCTTCAGCTTGGATCCGCATTCATCCCGTCCTTCATCCTCATGGTCGGCATCTTTTTCTGCCCAGAATCTCCAAGATGGCTTATGAAGCACGGTCAACTGGCAAAAGGCTACAGATCTATGAACAGACTGCGTGCTCATCCCATCATTGCCGCGAGGGATTACTACTACTCCTACATCATCTATAAGGAGGAGTTGAAGGAGACCCGCGGCAGTGGGTATTTCCAGCGTATGTGGGATTGCTTCGCCATCCCACGTATCAGGCGTGCAAACTACGGCGCTTCGACTGTTATGATTGCACAGCAAATGTGCGGTATCAACAGTAAGTGTTGTTTTCAAGCAAGACGGTTCTGTATTCGGCAACGCTAACATCAACGGCAGTCATCTCCTTCTACTCGTCTTCAATCTTCGAGAGAGCCGGATACACCTCTGACCAAGCCCTGTTCGCCTCTCTCGGCTATGGCGCCATCCAAGTCGTAGCGACCATCCCTACCCTGTTCCTCATCGACACTAAAGGTCGTCGTACCCTGACCCTTATCACGTTCCCGGGAATGTGCATCTTCCTGCTCGCCGCCGGTCTCTCTCTTCTCAACGATGATGGCCCGAAAGCAGCACAGATCGGGCCAGTCGTGCTCTTCGTGTACCTCTTCACCATCTGCTACTCGCTCGGAGAAGGACCAGTGGCATTCCAGTACTCGGCTGAGGTCTTCCCGACGATCCAGCGTGAGCAGGGCATGGCATGGGCGGTATGCATCAACAACACTTTCGGTAAGTCTCTGTGAACCTCCACCCGCAGGAGGCATTTCTTTCGCCACCTGCCTTTTCGTCAGCTTACTAACAATCGATCTTTTCCAGCCGGCATCCTCTCCCTCACTTTCCCTCGCATGCAACACGTCATGACACCCACAGGCGCATTCGGCTTCTATGCTGGCTTAAACCTCATCGCCTGGTTCATGATCTTCTGCTTTGTACGGGAGACTAAGCAGCTCACGCTTGAGGAACTGGATCAGGTCTTCTCCATCCCCACGAGCAAGTACATCTCGCACGAGGCTACGGTGTGGTTGCCTTACTTTGTCAAGAGACATATTTTCCGCCAGAAGATTAATAAGCCCACTCCGCTTATTGCCAAGCAAGACAAGGTTGAGGGAATTTTGAAGGTTTAGGAGGGGTCACCAGAGGACTGGCAGGATCCGAAGGCGAGCGGTGGACGAAGCGTAGACTCGCTCCAAGCCCCCTGGTTCTTGGATGGAGTGGGAATGGAAACCTCTTCGATAGAGGGTTGGAGAAATTATGAAGGCGACAGGGGATCTTTTGTATAACGTGGATATGCATGACGACTGACGCAGACTTTTATGGGAATATAATGATACCAATCAATCATTGACTTCATCCTGGCCTTTCCTTACTTCTGCCCTGTTCGTTATCAAAAGGCACGAGGGAGCGTTCTCGCGTGTGTCGGATCGTCCAATGCCTTTCGCCATTTAAATTGATACAGTCAGGGAGACTGCCAGAAGGTGTCATCTGTACACTATGTTGAAGCTCTTAATGTGATGTCTCTGTCATGTGTCTGTCGAATCTTTTGACATTGATGTGTGCTGAGACTTGATGAGGCACCTTCAATCAAATTGGCCGAAAATTTCACTGATCGCTCACCGCCCGCGGCCCTTGCCGTCCCCCCAGCTTGGAAAAAGAAAATTGCCGCCTTGGCACAGAAGCTCCCCCCAAGCTTTCCAGCGCAAAAAGTTCCAGCAAAAGCTCGGATCGGGACTTCATCACGGATCTCAGTCTCCATTGCGACAATATCTCCATCCGACTACCACCCACCGTCTGGACACGACACTCTCTCAACTTCTATCCTATCGCATACCGCCCACCATGGCCGCCGAGGACGAAGTCCAGCTGAAGAAGGAAAAGAAAGAAAAGAAGGAGAAGAAGGACAAGAAGCGCAAGTCGTCCGAGATGGAAGTCGATGAGGCCGCCACTCCGGCGAAGAAGGAGAAGAAGGACAAGAAGGCCCGGAAGTCCCTGGACGCTTCGACGGTGGAAGGGGCTGCGGATGAGGAGGATGGCAAGGTCACGATGGAGGCTCCCAGTGCGTTGGTCAAGGGCGACGCCGGCGAGGAGGGTGAAGGCAAGGTCAAGGTCGCGGTGCCGATTAGTGCCCTCGTGCCGTTTGCGAACCCGTTGTGCGATGAGAAGAACCAGAAGAAGGTGTTGAAGGGGGTTAAGAAGGGTGAGTTCCTTGCTTTTGACATATCTTCCTCTCTTGCCTGCGAGAAACACCAAATCTCACCTCGAATCCACCATGCCATTAGCATCGTCAAGAAACCGAAAAAATCCAAAAAAAAAAAAAAAACCATCAAATCCAGAAAGCGAACACGAAATGCTAACCCCATCTCCCACCCAGCCGCCAAAAACAAAGCCCTCAAACGCGGCGTGAAAGAAGTCGTGAAATCCGTACGGAAATCGCCCCTCGCCGCCCCCTCCGCCGTGAACAACCCAGCCATTACGCCTCCCGGGCTTGTCATCCTCGCCGCCGACATCTCGCCCATGGACGTCATCTCGCACCTCCCCGTGCTGTGCGAAGACCACAATATCCCCTACGTGTACGTGCCGTCGCGGGCGGAGCTCGGCGCGGCGGGGTCGACGAAGCGGCCCACAAGCGTGGTCATGATTACGCCGCGACAGGGCAAGGGCGCGGATGAGAGCGGCAAGGCTGAGTGGGAGGAAGGGTTTGCCGAGCTGCATAAGTTGGCGTTGAAGTTGGGGCAGGCGGTTAAGGTATAGAGAGGCTTCTTCTGCGTGAAGAAGGGTATGTTGCAATTGAAAGGCGAGACGAGCAAGTGGAGAGAGAGTGTGTGTGTGTGTGGGGGCTGTTCCGGGCAAATACCTGAAAGGTGCTCGGGAATGTTTTTACTTATCTTGTTTGAAAATCATGGTCAGTCGTATCTTATGGGCATGGGGCGTTACAAGAGATCCGCGCTTTTTCTGCTTCTAGCGAAAGGGCAATGGGGTAAAGAAAAAAAGGGTGCACCGGCACCGTGTATGCTATATCTTAGACATGATCTTTCTCGCTCTCCCTGACTCGCCTACTACCCGGGGTCCTTCGTTAACGTTCTTCCCTGATTGGCTGGCTGTCTCGGCCGCTGTGTTCCAAAAAAAAAAAAAAAAAAAAAAAGAGTTCTCGAGCCTTTTTCGTGCCAACTACCGCTACCAGGCAATCTGGAGATCCTGCGCCACTTACAGTTTGAAAGTCTGTAACGGAGAGAGTCCTGGTCCTTTTGGAAGAGATGATGAGAGGAGAATGAAGAGGAAGGGAGAAGGTAATGGTT
The DNA here is from genome assembly GCA_037044905.1 of Hortaea werneckii. Lineage (NCBI taxonomy): Eukaryota > Fungi > Ascomycota > Dothideomycetes > Mycosphaerellales > Teratosphaeriaceae > Hortaea > Hortaea werneckii. The sequence continues at coordinate 35,621 of JBAOKB010000130.1, read as the reverse complement.
CCTGGTTGCCTTCGTTTACCCAAGGAAATAGAAGCGGAAAGAGGAGGCCTAATATCCTGTCCTCTAACACTACTACTTACTATCGGTCTCGCGTAGGAATCCAGGCAGGAGACCATGATCATCCCTATTCTTTTCTCCTCTTCCCTCTTGTCCATTCCCTCTATATCAAAGAAAACTCTTTGCTTCCCAAAACAACCCCCAACAACGTTGGTTCCAAAAAAAAAAAAAAAAATTCCTATCCTATATCTCAAAAACCCCACTCCCCGTCCCCTGCGCCCTCGCCACCTCCTCCCTCTGCCCGACCAAATCAACCCTCCACCCTTTCCACCCTTCCAATCCCCTCTTGACCTCTTTGACACGCTCAATCCGCTTCCGCCCTTCCTCCTCCTGCGCCTGCCGGAAAGCCTCCGGGTCAAAAGAATCCCCCTCGTCGTCTTCCAGCAGACCGAGCGATTGCTGGCGGCCATGAGTATACGGACCCCCGCCGCCGCCGCCGCTGGCGGCGTGCTGCTCGTCGCCTCGGAAGGCCGAGATGCCGGAGCGCAGGACGTCTTGGAAGGAGGAGGATTGGCGGGCGGGCGTGGCAGAAGGCGGGTGCAGGGCGGTGCTTTGGCGACGGCCGCGGTGCGGGGAGGTGTTCAGGTCGACGTCTTCGTAGGGGGAGGCGTGATGAGGGTAGGCATTGTTGTCGTCGTCATTCATGCCCGGTTGCAGAGCCGCGCGTTTCTCCCGCCACACGCCGCTGCGGAGGTCGAAGTTCTCGGCTTCCAGGGCGCGGATCTTGGCCTGCAGGATTCCCGTTTCGGTTTCGGATTCGTCTAGCTCGAAGTCGCCTGCTGCTTCTTGGTCTTGGGCGTTGCCTTTGCGCTCGCGGCGGTTGGAGAGTTGTTGGACTTGCTGGCGGAGGTCGGTGAGTTCTGCGTCTTTGCCCGTCTGCGCTGATGTCGCCTCCCGGTGGAGTTTGGTGAGGGTTTCGATTTTCTGCTCTAGGCTCTGCGCGCGGTCCTGAGCCGTGGTGAGGTTGGTGGTGGCGGTGCGGAGGTCGGATTCGAGGAGGGTGATGCGGTTTGTGAGGGTTTCTTTGGAGGGTTGGTCATCGTCGCTGGTTTCTTTACTGTTGGCCTCGGTCTCGTTCTTTGCTTCTTCACCCTCTGTCTTTGAGGGTGAGGCAGCGAGGGTGGTTTTCAATTGCTCGAGTTCCTGTTTGTAGGCGTCGGATGCCGTCTCGGCTGTTTGAACTTTCCCCTCGAGATCTTTGACTGAAGCGTCGCGTTCTGAGAGGGAAGTTTGGAGACCGTTGACTTGATTGCGGAGGTTGCTGAGTTCCAGCTCAAGAGATTCAATGGTGGAGGTCTTGTTTGCGAGCTGCGCACTTAAATCCGGACTGGTCGTCGATTGTCTACGGTTGTTTTTCGCGGCTTGTTGCTGTGCCTGGGAAAGCTGTCGTTGCACTGATGCCAACTCCTCCTTTAGAGTCTCGGCCTCTTTACTCTTGGTTTTGAGCTCGGCGACATCGCTGCTGTCTTCCCGCAGCTTTTCGAGCTCTTCCTCTGCCTTTGCCAACCGAGCCGCTCCATCTTCCTGCTGCTGCTTATAGGATTTACTCTCTTTCTCAAGCTCTTCAATCCGAGCCGCTTGTTTCTTGTACAGGTCTTGGACTTCGGCGCCAGGACTCAATGGACCTGAACTACCCTGCCTGAATGATTCCGATCGTTGCTTCGACTGCTTCGATTCTGATGGTTTCTCGGAGATCTCATCCTCATCCTTTGCTGTAGTCTCACCAGCACCCTCCTCTATATCCTCTCCAGGCTTCTTGTCATCTTCAAGTGCTTCCTTGTCCTCGCCAGCTTCGTCGCCTACAGCTGCCTCTGCCGCTTCTACTTCTGCCTTGGCCTCATCCTTAGCAGCCTTGTCTTCTTTCTTCTTCCCGCCGCCCTTCTTCCCCTTCTTCTGCTGTTCCTTCTTTAGCTGCTCGAACTACAGGGGGGAGAGTTAGCTTGATGAGATGTCTTAGCTGCAATATCATCGATTGCACGAACCCGTTTCTTCGCCGCCGCCAACTTCTCTGCTTTCTCTTTGTCTTCGTCGGCCATTATTTAGATTAGGAGATGTGTCGTTGCTTTGGAAAGGCGCAATGCGACCGACCGACGTATTTAGAGCCAGGAGGTCCGAGGCCAGCTATACCAACTCTATTGGCCAGTAGTCTACCACGACTTCTGCCAGCGAGGTGCAAATGGAAGAGGCTACACAGGCACGATGTGGAGGACATGAATGATATACCAATACACTAGTCTACGCGATCAATTCAATCATCAATATCATTCCGTAACGACGATATGCTTTGTGATAACAATGTACTCCATATCCGGGTAGAATTGCGAGCTTGACGATGATGTACAGAAGAGGATCGTCAAGCCAGGATAACTTACCGCCTCAACCGCCTGCTGGACCAGTTGATCTGTTTCATCACAAGTGCAACAGCCTTAATGGACATTCAGCTCCGTCTTGTTCCTCTCTTCATCCGTCATCTCCAAAAAAAAAAAGATGGAAAAAAAAAGATGGCACAGCTCCATCCACCAAGCAGGCACCCGCGATGCAGGCGTCCTCGGAGTTGTGGTCGTTGCGCCAGATGTCGAACGAGTGCCTAATGGATGTACTACTTCTTATGCGGCATTGCAACGAGGAAACCGGATTCTAGTGTGGCAAGTGTTGGAGGGATGTAACGGATGACAAGAGTTGCAGTTGCATGTATGCTGCCTGCTCAATGCGTCCATCGGCTATTGCACAGGTATGGCAAAGACCGAAGAGGCTCTTCTGTCATTCGCACGAGTCATGTGTCGGGAACAGTGAGTGATGGAGATTGGACAATGCATACAGGTGCGTAAGTAGAGTTGTCAGTATTGACATAGCATGTACAGTACATAGTATGGACTGCCTGCTGCGGTGTGACGGACGGAAGATGGATTCCAAACGCCGAGACCAGGATGGCAAGGGATGGGGATGGGGTCAGTGCAGGGGTTCGCAGGAATGGCTTGCATGACGGAGCTGGGATCACCTGCAGCTGCACGCGCTCAACTACTGCGCTGGTGCTGTAGCTTGTCTAACCGACCTTGGGTTGCGTACTGTACCTAGGTAGTGAATCCTGATCCCGCCTCATCACGCGCTTGGAGATCATGATATCTGTATATACTACTACTCCACCCTCGTTCGAATCATAATGGACATGATTTCTTGTTTTCATACACCATCTCCAATCCTCCTTCATTATCCACTCTCACACACTGAATCAATCCCGCCGCGGATCCCCCCGTCGTTCGTCGGCTCACCACGGATCTTCGCGGATCGTAGGAGCTATCGTGTCCGCGCATAAAGCTGCACGGAGCTCGAGTCAGTGCAAGACATCATCACCACCGTCTCGTGCCCGCACTAGGTTGCACCCGCATCGACCATGCCTGCCCCGACCTCGACCACATCAGCTTCGACATCCACTGCGACAACCCTAAACTCAACGAGAGATCACCGACATTCGACCTCCTTCTCCTCCTTCAACCAGCCGCTCGCGTCGCCTCCGCGCATCGCGTTGAACGCCGCGGACGAAGAGGACTTTGATCTGCACTTCGACCCAACGCGATTCGAGGAAAAGCAGGCGAGTAGGCCGGGGACGGCCGAGGGCGCGCGAGCGTGGGCGCAGACCGACGAAGGCGGAAGAAGAAAGGAGAAATCGCCAGATCTAGGAGCAGCGCAGGAGACGCATGACGAGGCAAGCCGGTTGCGAACCGGGAGTGCGACAGCAATCGCGGATCGAATTGTCAGGGCGAGCGCGAAGGACAGGGAAGACAGCCCCAGTACCACAGGCAGGCAGAGTAGGTTCGTTGAAGACATGAGCGGAGCTTCGATGGTGGAGCGCGGGGGCAATGGCGTGCATGATTTCGGGTTTCCGGACGTCCCCGCTGGACCTGGACGGAGTAGTCCTCGAATAGCAACAAGGGAGTCCTCATCGCCGCCGCATCGGTCTCCGAACCAGGATTATCGGGGGAGTTGGATTGTAGATCCTGCGACGATCCCTATCCGAACGAGTTCTAGCCGGGCGGTCACGAACGGGGGTCAGGAGAAGGAAGGGGCTGCTGGTAGTGGGAAGAGGAGTAGTATACAAGCCCCCCGGAGTCCAAGGAAACACCGAAGTCTAGGAAGTGTGCCGGAGATGAAGGGCGTTAGTGAGGCACGGGCTCGAATGCAGAGGAGGGAGAGAGAGGGAAGACATGTTTCGGAATTGACGAATGGCCATTCCTACCGACAGAGCAGCAATAGTGTTGGCTTAGGAGCAGGGAGAGAGGACGACGACAGACCATCACCACGACTTGCAACCTCCATGTTCCCTCAGCCTCCAACTAGTAACTCTCCCTCCTCACAAGCCCGTCCTTCCTCCCTGGGCGACCCTCTCAGCCAAAACAAATCCTCGCCTCTCCAACTAACCCCATCCACCGAACTCCCCCAACCTACCGCCGGCCTCTCAACTCCTTCCTCAAACTGGACGCCCGAAAAAGAAAACATCCTCCGCGGACCTTTCGACTACCTCGAATCCCACCCCGGCAAATCCGTCCGTACCCACCTAATCAACGCCTTCAACGCCTGGCTCCGCGTCCCGGCTCCAAGTCTAGCCATCATAACCAACGTAGTCGGCATGCTGCACACGGCCTCCCTACTAATCGACGACGTTGAGGATTCCTCCTCCCTTCGACGCGGTGTACCCGTCGCACATCAGATCTTCGGGCCCGCACAAACGATCAACAGCGCCAACTACGTCTACTTCCTCGCCCTCCAGGAACTAGGGAAGCTAAATAACCCGGAGTGTGTGCGGATCTACACCGAGGAATTACTCTGTTTGCATCGCGGTCAGGGCATGGATCTCTTCTGGCGCGATACCTTGACCTGTCCGAGCGAAGAGGACTATCTGGAGATGGTGGGGAATAAAACAGGCGGGTTGTTCCGGCTGGCGATCAAGTTGATGTGCGCCGAGAGTCCGAGCCATAACCTCATGGTCGGGGTGGCGAACGCGAGTCTTCGACCGGACTCGACAACACAACCACCACCACCACCACCACCACCACCCGAGCAGGAGAACAACGATTCCGAAAACCCCCCACCATCCCACCAACATCCCATCCCCTCCCCCTCTTCCCCCCAACCAACTGACTACATCCCCCTCGTCAACACCATCGGCCTCCTCTTCCAGATCCTCGACGACTACAAATCCCTCGCCTCGTCCCCCTACGCATCGACCAAAGGCCTCTTCGCCGAAGACCTCACCGAAGGCAAATTCTCCTTCCCCATCATCCACTCCATCCGCGCCGACCCTGCCAACCTCGTCCTGATCAATATCCTCCGCCAGAAGACGAGCGATGAGGAGGTCAAGAAGTTCGCGGTTAGGTATATGGATTCCGCGACGGGGAGTCTGGGGTATACGCGCCGGGTGTTGAGGGGATTGGTGAGGAAGGCGGGGGGCCTGGTGGGGGAGGTGGAGAGGAGTTTGGAGGGGTTTTTGGGGGCGGGGAGGGGGGGACAGCGGGAGGTTGAGGGGGAGGGGGGAGAGGGGGGGGGGGGGAAGGGGAAGGGTAGGAGTGGAGGAGATTTGGTTAGAGGGATTTTGGACGAGTTGAGGGTCGAGAAGGTTGTTGGGTAGGGAGGCAACGGGGGGGGGATGATTGGGATGATGATGATGAAAACGAGTAGTTCTACCTTTCATCTGCTAATCTCGTGCTCTCGGCCTGGTTAAAGGTACGCTCTGCTGGGCTTTACTGCCTTGTGCAGGTTGAGAAGGGGACGTAATGTGCTAGCTTTAAGGCTTAAGGGAGATTGTGCGTGTTGATGGATATATATAGCACAGGCGAACAGACATAAGGTGGGCGATTTGGAAAGCGCTAGGAGGAATTGATCAGCCGAGCATCTTGCCGGGCTTCAAGTGTGCCCTCCTCATCAATTGGATTCTCCAGGTTGGAAAAGGCAGAACCAAAATAATTCCCCGTCTGATTCCCTTCTTCCATGATTCAAAATCGTTCTCTTGTCCCTTGTCTCTTTCGTTTGCTACATGCCCAAGCAATCTCAATCTGAAACCATTCTGTAAGGTCGGGGGCAATGCGCGAAGGGCGACAGGTGGGCACTGAAAAGGGACACAACCCGTCGAGTGCGATGCAAGGTTCCCCAAATCCACGCAAGATTTTGTCCTTCTCACAGCATATTTCGAGCAAGAATTCGTGCGAAGTGAGAGGTAGGATTCGAGGGGATCATGTTCCCATTATTCGCATCCATCTACCTCCTTTGTCGTCGTCAAAAAAGACCGCGATCAATGCAAGGTCTAGACCCCCCCTCCCCGCCAACCGCGATCCCATCAGCTGACAGCACTGAGGCACAGCTGACTGATGAAGGAAGGGGTCCGACGGGCGGTGCACATGGCCATTATTCACCAAGAAGTTTTCCCCATCATCTCGCATGATTACCTACCAGAAATCCGCGAACGTGGTTCATTATAGGGATGCAGACCTATAATGAACCGCTACTCTGGCCATGGCGTCGTTTGCTTCCGGTCTGCTTTTACTAGAATTGGAGCACCGTCGGACCGATTTTGGTCTTTGCATCGACTCTTTGGGCGTCGTTCAGACAGTTACCTGCCCAACTCGTTTGCGGCCGTAGGGAGTTGGGCTTGGCAGACATGATGTGAGGTGGGAGGGAGCCTCGGTTCTTCCTAGGTGTAGGAGGAAGCTTGCTTTCTGGAGTTGGTTTATAAGAGCCTTCATTCTAGTTGTGTCGGATATGTCCTAGACGGCTGTAAGGAGAGGACGATGGAAGGTGTTTTTCCACAATCTGCCTTTGTCACATCCTCCATCTCGAAACGGGATCGCTGTGATCAACCGGGAACATACGGCCGTTTTGGACGCGCTCCCGAAAAAGCATCTGTCAGCTTGGGGTTCACGGTCGGCCCGTTCCCTACTGAAGTCTATCGGTGTTTAGATTCGCGCCAGCGGGAGCAGGCTGGCCTGCCGGGCATCATGTGAAGTCTGTCTCACAAGATCGGCCAGTCGACAGCCGTACTGCGACTTCACGGCTGCCCGGTCTGATCCTAGGGAGGTCAGGGAGCCCAAGAAAATTTTCATGTCTACCACTTGGGCCTCTCAATCACTCGAGCAGGAGCAATGCTCACCGACTATTCGCTTCAGATCGCTGAACCGGAGGGGCATTCCCAGTCCAAGCCTTGGAGGTGTTGAACGTCCAGCAATGCAGTCTGCCGGTCCAGACCAGATCTTTAACGATCATGATCCTCTGCCAAGGACTCGAATAAAGAACAAGCGAATCAGCAGGCGAAAAGAAAACTCCTACCCAGCAACGAACTCGTCCAGCCGGTCGAGCCGGGAACAGATGGGAGAGCCCGGCGACCTATAATCCAGGACATATACAGCATCTTCGCTTCGGGGCCTCGGCAGCGTCACTCGTACCGTCCGTTGCCTGAAAGCTCCGTTCCATTCAGCAGAAGCAGGAGACACACAGTCCGGGTAACGGAAGTCTAGTCAACCCTTTCCCTCTCTCCCGCCCGCCAGTAGTAGCATCTCTTGCATTTGAGATTTGGAAGAGGGCTTGGTTGGCATTGGTGCTGCTGGCTGTTGGGGGGTGAGATCCGAGAAAGCCTATTGAGTATAGATGTCGAGCCCTAGGCGCATTGGCATGGTTTTTAGATTCGTTTCGGCGGTGCTCATGTCTCCATGTAAAATGGTTGATTGCGCCACGTCGCGCCCGCAGCGGCACACCTCTTGTCTGGTCCGCTTCCCTTATATCATCCTTGTAGGGCCGCCTGGCGTGCGGAGAAAGCACAATCATTCCTTTTTGCGTTCACGGGAAAGATAACACACACCTTGAGAGCGGACCATTCGAGATTCGGACTTCTCGTCTCGCTCATCTCTCCATTCATTCCTTTCTACATTCTCTCTTCGACTCGACAAGCGTCAAGCCTTCAACCTTCAAGCCTTTAACATTCTTGGGATTGGCACCTCGTCTGCAGTCGACAGTGGCCCTAAGGGGCATATTTACTGGAGTCCGAAGAGAAGAGCCGACAACATATATCAACGAATTGGCATCGAAGAAATCCTGCATACTTCCACAATGATCAACCCATACACCCATGCATCGATCCTGATGGACCGAGCTGCGGACGATGCTCATTACAAATACAAAATGACCTCGAGCCGTCTCGCTCTCATCGTCACCGGAGCCATCTTCACGTTGATTGGTAGTATGTATCTACCAATGCAAGCCCAACCGGCTTTCTACTTCAAGCATGACTGACATGAGAACTAGCGATCTCCGTCGTCCTTCGATTCGTAACAGCCGCAGTGCGCAGCCGACCCATTGGCAAAGACGACTGGTCCATGCTCTTAGCCTGGCTCTCCTCCATCGGCTTCACGATAGCCTCATATATTTCTGTCGGCTGGGGGGTCGGGTTCGAGAAGGGCGATGCGCCCGATTGGTGGGCGTTTGAGGCGATCAAGGTGAGTTCAAACACCATGCTTCCTTTGAGTGGAAAAGAGCACAATAAATTGAATTCTTCGAGAGGAATGGGAACGAAGAAGATGATGGATATGGGGTTGCTAACACGATGGTTTTTTGCCAGGCCGTCTACGTCATCGAGATCTTCTACTACTTCAGCCTTTTCTTCGTCAAGGTCTCTATCCTTATGCTCTACCTCCGACTGGCGGGCAACTTACGCACGTTCCTCTACTGGGGCGCTATCGGGACCCTCGTCATCATTGTTGCCCAGTTCGTGTCCACTGTCGTTGTGGTGGGGGTCCAATGTATACCGATGTCAACTTACTGGGACCCGACGGTCGAGGGGACTTGCATCAACATTAACGATTTCTTTTATTGTAAGTCAATTGAATAAGGGGAGGCGATTGGGGGTAAGAAACCGTGAGGATGAAGTGGCTGACAAGGAACATTATAGCTACCAACATCTTTACGATCATCACGGATATGATGATAATCGGGCTTCCAATCGCGACATTATGGAAGCTCAACTGCCCTCGAGCACAAAAATACGGTAAGGCAACCTCCTCCACCCTTACCTCTTCTCTCGAAACATCAAAGCTGACAATCCTCCCCTTCCAGGCATCATGTTAGCCTTCATGCTCGGAGGCATCAGCACAATAGCCAGCTGTATCCGCATGTACTCGATCCAGATCTTCACGGAGTCGTCGGAACGGATGCGAGATGCGGCGCCCATCAACACCTGGTCCTTCATCGAGATCAATCTCGGCATCCTCTGCTGTTCCGCCCCAGCCATCAAACCGCTCTTCTTCCGCTCCCAGCGCGATCGGAGCGCCGCCGCCATCGCCGCCGCCGAGGCAGCTAGCGACGAGAAGCGGGGGAGTGGGGGGTTCAACCGTCGACTGCGTAAGAAAGATGACTTCCTCACCACGACAACGACTGAGGTCAATCTCGAGAGTGGAATTTTCCCCGACCATCATCAACAACAACAACAAGAGCAAAATCATCAACAACAAAATCAACACCAACAAAATCATTCACCGGCCGTGACGCCCTTGCAAAGCGTACATACCGCGACATCCTCCTCGCGGCGGGGCTCCCGATTCAAGCCCTGGAACCGCAACGGCGACGACCAGCCGCAATCGTGCTACATCAGCGCCGAGAGGCGGATGCGGCAGGAAGGCAGCGTGGAGAGTTTCGGGAGCCAGCAGATCCTGGTGCAGACGACGGTGGATGTGGATGAGAAGTCTCTCGACCGGGATAACGAGGCGGGTAATTAAAAAAGTAAAAGTAATGATTTGTAGCCTCCCCCGTTTGCTCACGGGCGCTTGTTTTTGGACCAGATGATGAATCCCCCCTCTATTCTAGTGGTTTCCTTTTTCTACTTTTTAAATTTTCCATCTCGTGGCTGTGCATGTGGGTGTCTGTCTTCGTAATCCGATCGTTTTTTCATCTATTACACGTCCACGTTGCAGCATGATGTGGGGGGGGGGGGGGGGGGGGGGGGGGGGGGGGGGGGTGAGGACATTTTACACTCCCCAGAAAATCTCAATCTTCGAAACTCCCTTCTCATATCACGAGGATGAGCGCCCTTGATATGTTGAGACCCATGCGCCAGGCTCAACATTAGGCAGCCATCAGCGCCGGCCTCATGCAATTTGCAATCCGTCAGCTTCGAGGAGAATTTAGTCTCATTGACGGTGACGAATCCCCACGCAATCACTCGACGGATCGAAGAAGTAGCGTGTCATCGATATCCAGGGCCGTTGGCCGGACGCCAAGGCACCCTCAGCTCAACCACGCCTCCAGTGGGTCGGGAAAAAAGCTTTAGAAAAGTCCATTACCAGGCCTGCGCATGGACTGCTGGTCTGCTATCCAACTTGAGGTGGTGAGAGGGGCGGGATCCAACGCTCCGTTGCGGAGGCCGACGTCCGTGATCGTGTCTTGATCAGTCTCCGAAGGCAGTATGTCTGCATTCGCGTAGTACGTTCCGACCCTAGTTGGTGATTGGGGGAATTGCGAGCCGGCAGCTCCGAGCAGCAAATCCTGCTCTCCGGCATTGGGAGGTTGAGAAAGACTAGAGTCGGAGGGTTCGGGGGGCGGGCACAGGTTGTCGAGGTCGCCTGTTGCGTTTATAGGGGAGTCATTCGTACAACAGTCGCTGTCCAATAGTGGAGCTGGAGGCCCTTGTGTAGGCTGGTTGCAATACCCGGAAGAGTGCAATTGCGCTTGTGAGTAATCAGAGACAACACGGTCGCCGCTCATGGAGCTTGGGGCCGGGCCCGATCCCGCCAGCAGTAGCTCCTGAAGCAAAGGTCTGAGCCTTGCTCTGGCAATAGGCTGCTCCAGCTCAGACACAAATGCCGCAGCACTTTCAGGTGTCCATCCTAGACGGGGCCAATCGTTAAATGGGCAGTCGAAAGTCTGTCTGCAGACCTCGTACCAGTCTGGCAATATGTGTAAAAGTAATCCCTCGATCTGGTGGGTGACGTTCCAGTCAGTGCGGGTCTTGCCTTCGTCAATATGCTCCTTGACATGCGACAGTGCCTGCAGAATGTCTTCCCTGCCCGAAAGTATCGGTCCATACCGCTGATCTCCTTGGTTGCAAAAGCCGCACCCAAAAGCGACTGGGACAAATGGGCAAGTGACTTCCAATGGGATGCAAGACTCCTCTCGAGAGCGGGCGTGGCGAGTAGCATAATGATTGACGACATGTGCCTTTCGCTTTTGCGTTTTGCCACATTCGGGGCACTGAAATACTTTGAGGATGAGATGAAGCTCGAGAAAGTGACGGACCATGTCTGTGTACTTTTGGCAAGGTTTCCAGCAGCGGACACAGGGGTATCCGGTTACGCTGCTAGAAGCTGTTTCAGTAGCGTATGTCGTTGGAGGCTGATCTCCGGAGTCGACCTCAGAATGAGTTCTCGAAGCATGCGTTAGAGCAACAAGGTCTTGAATACACCAAGGTCAGTCGATGGCAAGGAACCGAAAGGATCAACGGCAGCAAAGGGTTTACCTGGTCCATTGTTGGTGCCAAGACGACCGGATACCCCTGACCTGAGACCATTAGGGTGCTGTGGTGCAGCCAGAGCTGATAACTCGTTAGCGTGCAGGTCCGCACGCTGGCTAGTCGGCTGGTGGAGATGGCGCGGTCGTGGGTTGTCGTTGGTCATATTGTAAGTTGTGCCTGTTTAAAGGCTTATGGGTTGGCTCTCAAGAGCATAAAGCTAAGACAAACATGCAGGACGGTGTTGCGGTACGTACGATTGGGATGTTAAGCCAGGAGCGATCACTGACTGACAAATGAAGGGACAAAGAGGAGAGAGTATGTGTGACTGAGCATGGGGAGAGCAACGAAAGTATATAAGCAGCGAAACATTGGAATAGGGCGAACTGGACTGACATTGCCATGCCACATGGCTGATGTGGGCGTTGTATTTTGATGTCGAAGATCGACCGCTCGCACTGCTCAGCGACGCAGGTACCTTCGCCCCTCGCCATGTACCTGCAGGTACGGCGCCGGCGTGACGGGGATCATGGCTTCTGGAAAAGAGACATCGGCAGCATCGCATCGGCCGCATCGCATCGGCAGCATCGGAGGGCAAACGCTGACAGCACCGGCGCTGCCATGCTATTAGCGTGGGCGACTGAGCAAGAGTTGCGGCAGCAGGTTCCGTCAACGCCAGCAACAGAAATTCTGGAAGAACTTTAGGAATAAGGCAACTGGAGATCACGGACCGCCAGGTCGGGGTCCACGGCCCTGCCGTAGACAGTAATCGCTTGACGAACACCACCGATATGGCAGACACTCAGACGGTCAGAGATGCACGACGCTGCAGTCTGCAGCGCACCACGCTCCATGACCTGCACGGGCTACATGTGCAAGGATACCGGGGGAAAGATGTGGCTGCGAGATGGGTGTCCAATGGATCGAATTTCCCTACCAGAGCGAATAGTATCCGGGCGGGCCTCTGCAAAGGTCACGACGCAGCGCCGTATCGAGACGCGGTGAAGCGAACGATACAGTCTAGGCTCCCGAAACGGTGCATCAAAACCCACGCCAGCAGGAAATGTCTCGCTCAACACTGATTCCTTTGAAAACTCTGCCGCGGCTTCTCACACGCCCTGCGTCCAATTTCAGAGCGTTCGCAATTTTGTTCATGCAGACGCAAGCTTCGCCCCGTGTGGATGGGGTGACGGCGGCAAAGCTCATCTGGTCGTGGTCGTGTCGTAACAATGAACCAAGCTAAGCCCAGGATGGATGCGAACTACTCTCGACGCCACACGTACATCACGCGGCTACCCATCAGCACTCCAGATGTGACCATGGCGATGTGCCTGTAGCTCACTCACGGATGGCGGTCCTCGTATTACGAGTCGCGAGTGACTCCAACGAGATGCGAGATTGCCGCACCAAACCCACGCTAGATGAAAAAGCAGTTGCTGCCTCTTTGTGGGCGAAAAGCTGTAGAGACCCAAGTGAGTTCGTGCCAGTGATATTTTTGGCCCGGTGACACTGGCGCGAGGCCACGCGCGCTTAAAGAGCCGCGTGGGAATCGCTTGACCTGGACTGTACCCCAGCCAGGTCGAGGGGTAAAGCTTAATCCTTCCTATTGGTCTGCACCTTCGGTTCGGCTTTGCAGACATGCATTTTCCGGTGTATCAATCTGGCTTTGCAATGCACGCGGAGAAGTAGAGCAGATCAAAGCGTCCAACTCCCAAGTCGACCCCGGTGCTCATAGAGCTAAGTTCTAAATCGCGAGGAGTTTGCTTTGGTGCAGCAAGGAGTCAAGGGTGTGTGAAGTGAGGTTGGTACTTGTGATATAGAGGTGAGGTCGGTCGTGACTCGCGACGGCGGGGAAACACGTGATCAGGCGAAGAACAAGCTTTCCGGGAGGGCGGCGGAGACGGCGGGAATCGGGAACTTGTGGCTGGTGACTGTGTCGAGGCTGTCAGGGGTCCCATCCTTCCAATGCAGAGACGGGCAGCGAGCACAGGCCCGCCGTCTCACATTAAGCCTCTCAGCCAAAAGTTACGCAAGCCTCAGCCCGTATCACTGTTGCCCTGAGAGGTGGTATAGACGGTCAGTCAGCGACCACACGACTTCAAGTCTGCTTTGAGAACCACTTCATCCGGTTGAGCGCGTAGTGATACTGCTCATCTGGGCACTCAAGAGCGGAACACAGGCTGGGAGAAGTGGAGAAAAAGGACGGAAGGGCAAGGGTTCTGGCTGCTGGCTTCTGGGCCCCAATGTGCAAGCTCCCACCTCCGCGGCCCTCGTAATCGCATTCTTGTTGGAGAGGTCCGTACAATACATCCCACTACCCTTCGATACTCTTTCGTGACAGGAATTCACCTGTCTGCGCTTCTTCGCTCCCCGGGGATGCGACAGCACTGACATGCCATGGCCAGAAAATCCGATCTCCCCCCGCCTGTCATGGCCGTCTCGCGCTCCCTCCGCCGTACCAACCCCATCACCTACATCCTCGCCGCCGGCCTGTGTATATTCTTCCTCTACTTCTTCTTTGCCGACGGCACGAGCATCCCCCGCATAAAGACCCTAGACGCCGGCGCGAAACAGATCCTCAGCAGTAAAGATGCCGCCTCCAACGCCCTCTCCCCACCCTCATTACCCTACATCAAACCGAAGTTGGCCGAAGGCGAGATCATGGCCCCGCCGCCCGTGGTCCACTATCACATGAACAATGTTACCGTCACGGGCGACCCCATCGGCAACAGGGAGAGCGTCTTAATCCTGACCCCGTTGGCGAGATTCTACGACGAGTACTGGGATAACCTAGTAAAGCTATCGTACCCCCACGACCTGATCTCACTGGGCTTCATCATCCCCAAAGGCAGAGAAGGCAATCTCGCGACGCAGCAGCTGCAAGAGCGAATCCAGAAAACCCAAGCGCCCACCAACAAGAACCGATTCGCGAGTATCACGATCCTGCGACAGGACGACGAGATCCCCGTCCTAACCAGCGAGCACGAACGCCACGCCCTCTCAGCGCAGAAAGAACGCCGAGCCGCCATGTCCAAAGCCCGCAACGCCCTGCTCTTCACCACCCTGGGTCCGACCACCTCCTGGGTCCTCTGGCTCGACAGCGACATTGTCGAGACGCCGGCCAGCTTGGTGCAAGACCTCGCCAGCCACGACAAGGGCATCATCGTGCCTAACTGCTTCCAGCGGTACTACAACAAGGACAAGGAGAGCATGGACGTCCGGCCGTACGACTTTAATAGCTGGCAGGACTCCCCGACCGCTAAGGGGCTGGCGGAGAAGATGGGTCCCGAGGAGATTCTATTGGAGGGGTATGCCGAGATGGCCACGTATCGGAATCTCATGGCTTATATGGGTGGTACGTAACTCTTTCTCTTACAAAGGAAAACCAGGAGATTTGGGCAATGGCAGAGAGAAGGGCCACAGAAAAGAGAAAGAAAGAAAGGGAATAACAAAAAAAAAAAAAACCGGCAAAATGGAATTTTCGTCGAACGATCCGCTAACACACGGGGTGAAACAACAACAGATCCCAACGGCGATCCCCGCCGCGAAGTCGACCTCGACGGCGTCGGCGGCACCGCCCTCCTCGTCAAGGCCGACGTCCACCGCGACGGCGCCATGTTCCCGCCGTTCCCCTTCTACCACCTCATCGAGACCGAGGGCTTTGCGCGCATGGCCACGCGCCTCGGCTGGCAGGCTTACGGGCTGCCGAATTATTTTGTATGTTTTTTTTTTTGCCTCTCTTTCGCCCTTCCTGCTTTGGCTTCCTGCCTTGCTATTTGTTTGGCTCTTTTTCTTTGTTTTTCTTTTGTTTTTTTTTTCTTCCTTCTTTCGGCTGCTTGCGTGGGAAGAGGGAGTCGAGAATACTGATTCGAGTTCTGTATAGGTGTATCATTACAACGAGTAAACATCGAGAAGGGCAGAGCGAGAGAAGCAGAAAAGAGAGATAGGACAAAAATGGGAAAATCTCTCCTTTTTATCTTTCCCACCACGCGCCTTCTTCGACAGGAGGAGAGAGAGATGGGGCGGAAAAAAAAAAAATCCCCCTCGTCTGACTGTTTTTGGTCTTTTTTTGCGTTCCTACTTTTCGCCGAAGCAAAAGAAACGATGCATAAGTCTGCGCGGCGTTTTCCATCAGGAGTTCTTTTTTTTTTTTTTTTTGGGAGACCTTTTTGTTGTGGGAAAGGAAGGGGGAGAATTGGGAGGGTTAGGAATTACAGGATAGAAAGATTCGTTAGCATTATGGTATAAGGGGGGGGGGGGGGGGGGGGGGGGGGGGGGACTTGTAGTCTGGTAGTAGGTGGTATCCTTTGATGAGAAGATCGATTTGTAGTGCGTGTATAGCAGTGATGAAGACACTTAGTTGAAATGAAGTTCTGCTTCGTTGGAAGGGGTTTTGGATGGAGGTGAGAGTCTCAAAGCGGTGATTGCACGGACTTCTAAAGGGGCGCAAGGCAAACGATCGTCAAAGTAAGTCAGTGGGTAGGTATTGTGCAAACATAAGGTGAATAGGACGATAAGCGCCCGTCTAAGTAACTTTTCTTCGGTTCCGAAAGATAAACAAATCTCTGTCAGGTAGGAAGTGTGGGAAAGACAACGTACTCAATGCCGCCTGCGAGTTTCCTGGGACAGTCAAGCCATAGCACCTCCTTATTCGATGCAGACACTCTCTGTAGTTGCTGGAAACCGCATCACGTGCCGCAAGCGCCGGCAGAAATTCCTTGGCAAGTCGTTTGTCCGCCCCGAAATCTTCCGCTTTAGGAAGTCACCGAACGCACCGAAAAAATTCTGGACAAAAATGAAAAGGCCAAAAACGAACAACAGCTGGGATTCTCAACTGGTCACCCACGTTAATACTAATCAGCCGGTTTGCAGCTTAAGTACAGGAGAGCGGACGGGATCCTCTGTTTTCTGCAACCTGTGGTCGTTCGAGGCAGCCCTGCCTTCTTAATCAGATATATCCGCTAAACATTTAAGACGCGGGAACATTGTTGGACTCATCGCAGGGATTGAAAGTGATGGAAGTTCGCACCAATACTGTTGATGAACATGTCTATTTCGGCTGCAAAGATCTGGATTCTTGTCTTCGAGGACAGACTGGATCCAATATAGGGCGCTTGGATGACATGATTGGCATTATCTACTGGATCGATTGTTGACACGAGTGCCCTCACCAGTCGCACCCGTCTGCCAGAAGCTTTGCAAGCTGCTCCAAATGTCGTTGGTCGTCGTGATTGAAACCGTCTTTGGCAGCACAGTCGATGTCGATTATAGCGACAACCTGGGATGATTGTCAACTAACGAGATTGACTAGCAGAATCAACAGGCTTAACGACGTACCTTTCCGTCTTTCAAAATCGGCACAACAATCTCACTCTGCGATTCACTATCACACGCAATATGGCCGGGGAACTGCTCGACATCCGGGACGAGTTGGGTTTCGCCACTCTGTGCCGCAGCGCCGCATACGCCTCTGCCGAATTTGATCGTCTGACACGCGACTTTGCCCTGGAAGGGGCCGAGGATGAGCTGGTTAGGGACTTTGGGATCTAGGATGTAGAAGCCCGCCCAGTTGACTTTATTACTTGGTGTGGGCAGGGCGTGGTATGCATGCCAGAGGAGGGAGGCGGTGTTGGCGGTGTTGCTTCAGAGCGCAGTCAGATACTGAGCGTGTTGCGCAGCGACGTGGGGACAAGGTCGACTCTACCATATCCAGTTGCGCTGGCCGTCAAAGAGCGCCTGGGCTTGCTCGTGCACTTGTTCATATGCTTGGGACTTGGAGACACCGGAGTTGAATGTAGAGGAATCTGCGTGGACCTACCTTCCGTCTCAGTTTTATTTTCTGTCATCCGAGACGTCGACCACTACTATTTTCAAAAACTACGCACCATCTTGACAAGCTATCTAGGGAGTTGAACAAGTTGAATATAATATTCTGACTACGTCGAAGCAAGGTCTGTGTGAGATTTCTCTGCAGTGCCGAATTCGGTAAAGAAAGCGTGGTTCGGCAATCCGACGGGGCGGGGCCAACAGGCTCATCTTCCCACATTCCTTCGGCGCGTTTCAAAGTTCGGGTGCAGATGAAACAGGGAGCCGATTAGCTGGATGGGATCCATCGCATGGGTCCAACAAGAACCCCCCCACCACAGAGGTCTCGACGAGAAGTCTGCCCGCGACTGCAAACGCTCCATAGTCTCCTGCAGGGACGGCGCACCTACATTTGCACGGCAACCGATTAGGGATGATGTGTGATGAAGGCGGGCGGTCTAGACAAATAGGAGAGAAGCAGCGTGGGAGGATATTTTGTGGTGCTGCGCGTGCCTGAGGCCAATGGTAAGGGACGGGCATAAGCGCTGGCGCCGGCGGCTGTCACGCTTCCGGTTGCTTCGAACGAGCAGAGGAGCCAGGCCAGCGTGTTCGTCGCGGTTACTTCGGTACGGGCGGTGCTAATATCGAAATCACTGTACAGGCGTGCAATCGATCAAGGCACCAAGGGTTTGATGGCGATCAGATCACGCAAGCACTCTCTCTCCACACATTCGTGTCTACTCTATAGATGGCTTCACCGCTGTTTCTCAAGGTTTGGAGGCAGTGGGCGTTTGAGGAAAGCTGGTAAGCTACAGGGACGAGAGGGACGGGCGTAGTGGTGCCGTAAGGTTTTTGACTGGCTGTCTAGAAGCGGGAGGTTTGCGCCTCTAGTCGCTAGCTGCAGCTTGGCGAACCAATCGCGTGGAGCGGCTTCTCCTGGCTCGCTTCTGGCACGCTTTGTCCTCTGCAGGCACGATCGTACAGTACTTTCTCTCCCTCCTCCCTCGTCACCCACCAGCCTGCTGCTATTCTGTTGCTGCCGGTGCTGCACCTCCCTCCTCTTCGTTATCATCTCTCTCTCTCTCTCTCTCTCCAGCAGTCCATTACCCTTCCATCATTCCTTCTTTCTCTCGTCGCCGCCCGTCGCGAGTCCATCTCTGCTCTTGCATCTTTCCCATACATACACCACCAACACCACCACCACGACCACGACCAGCACCATCCTTTGATTTTGCAGCTTCAGTGGCCGCGTGTCTGTCGCCTCTAATCTCGACCGCACCCACCGCCGCATCGCACTGCCGAATCTCGTGACGCATTTGAGCCAGTCTCATTCTCACACCACGCTCTGCGCGCTTTGACAAGGCATTCCCCGGTCAAGGAACCCGCGTATCACCAGCTTCCATCCAGCCTACCAGCCTTACCGCGACCGAAAGAGCTTGCTCGGACTTTGGAGCTTGAGACACTTCACCTCTACGCCATTCGGACGTCTTTGCAGGGACAAAGAAGCGCGGCTTGCCTGGACATAGACCCGTGTTGCCGAGTACAAAGAACATCCATTGTCACGACTCCCGGCTACGCCATTTGAAAGAGCAATATTCTATTGTAATCTCTTAATCTGCACACTGCAACCTACTGCTTGCCTTGATAGAGCAGTGTAATTATCCTGCTGAGAGAGACGACGCCGCACCCCCTTTGAACTACAGTTTTTTCGGCACCTTACTCAGCCCTTCTTCAAGAGCGTTCTCTTGCCAGCTGCCACCATAATCGAATAGCAGAACTGCATTTGCGCTTGAGCATTACGACATATCCGCATTTACGTGCTTTCAATTTTTACGACACCCAACTATGAGCTTTGACGCTGGCGGTCTTGCTCAAATGACTTACAACAATAACAACGGCTTCGCCTCCAACGGCCTCAATGCTCCGAGCTCTGGTTTCGCCAATGGTAATCGCTCGCGCTTCAATAATAAGAGATTGAGCGTGGCGCTCCCTCCCAATGTCAGCTCCATCAGCGAGAACCAGGTCGATAATCCGACCCCTCGTACCAGCCGCTCGCATCTGCTTGCGGGCTTGCGTACCCAGCCGAAGACTCCTTCAGTCCCGGCTTCCGCTCCTTACTCTCAGACTGAGCACCAAAGACTCGGTGCCTCGAAGTGGGCCAATCAGGGTTATGATGCCTACGGACAAGGCGTCCCTCAGACTGCGACCGCGGCCAACTTCAACATGTCCAACCAGTATGCCGTGAATGCTGGTAGGCAGATGTACTCTTTACCTGAGCAGGTGCTTGCTCCGCCTTCAGTGTACGAACAGATGGAAGAGATGGATCCTGCTGTGCTCCAGCAGCTGCAAATGACTCAGCTGTACTTGGCTCAGCGTCAGCAGCAGCTTCAGCAGCAGCTCGCGACGCTCACCTTGGGAAACCAGGGCCAGAACATGGGTCAAGGCATGCAGCGCAATGGATTTCAGCAGCCCCAGATGGCTGCGCAGGTGCCGTCGGACATGTACGGCCAGCAGCAAATCCAGTCTCCGATCGAGGTTCCTGGTCAGCCGGGCCTCTACCTCGTCTATAACCCAGCTATCCAGGGTTACACCTATGCATACGATCAGAGCGCACAACAACAGCCCCAGGCATCCATATCTCCTGCCCAGCAGGCGCAGTACTCTGCATTCTCTCCGCCAAAGTACGAGTCGCCCACCCCGAGTGTTCAGATTTCTCCGCCAGGGACGGAAAGATCTACACCGGCCAACGGTCGTTCTTTTACTCCTCCAAAGAAGACATCTCCGCCGCCAGCTTCGCAGCAGCCAGTAGAGCCTCTACCGCCTCCATCTGCCAACGCATTCCGTCGTGGTCATAAGAAAGCAACTTCGCTTGCCATCGATCCTTCTGCCAAGGCGCCTGCCGGTGCCATGACCTCTTCTGCCGCCACTTTCGGCTCTCAGCGGAGCGCATTCCCTCCGACGCCCATGACCGGCACGTTCGGTCCAGGCAACGCCCGCGCTGGCGACCACCCTCTGCGTCAGCCTCGTGGCCCGCCGCCGCTCGAAGAGCTTACCGCTGCTCCTACCAGCAAGCACGAGGGCAGCAAGAACTTCGCCACCCGTCAGCGTCGTCGCGCGCTGGACAACCTCATGAAGGCGGGTAACGGGCGTCGCGGCGTCTCGCGCTCTTCCAACGGCAGCCCGATCAGCGAGAATGACATCAGCTTCCCCATCGCTGAGGAGAGCGAGGATCTCGCTTCGTTCGACAGCAATGCCGGCAGCCGGAAGATGAGCCCCATCGGCAGCGAGATGAAGGAGAAGCGGAACTCGAACGGTTCCACGGAGGGCTACTTCGGTCTGAGCTCTGCCTCTAGCAGCGAGGGCGAAGACGGTGCTTTCAAGCAGCCTCCGACTCCCGCTACGCCTGTCTCTGCCAATGGCGGCGACAGGAAGAAGATGATGCTGGGCGTTCTATCTGCGGCTGAGAAGCGGAGGAGCTTCGTCTTTTAGACAATCCTCTCTCTTTCTCTCTTTCTCTCTTTTCATGTACATTGGCCTTTTTTCATCCTTTTCATACTTCTGATGCCGAGGCGGGGTGAAGGAAGTTTTCGACGTTGGATGCTCGGGACTCATCACGAAATCTTATACAACGGCGGACACGGGCGGAACGCAACGCATAAACGTGGAAGGGGGCTATATCGGGGACGGCCAACTATTTTCTGGGACCGATCTGGTCGCCAAGGCTGTCACTATGGGGGGAGGTGAGATGGGTATGAGGATTGATTTTGAAGGAGAAAAAAAAAATTAAAAACTTTGCCTTTCCCTTTCTTCTACTAAGTGGGAGGGAATCGGCTATTTCATCTTGCGTGCATCGCGGCGCGGACTGCACGCAGCTACTATTGCTGAAGAACCCCTCCTGTTCCTCTTTTTTCTAGTGTGTGCATATTTAGGATGGGGAAGACACGACACGTTTTTAACTATTACTTTGTTGTGTTTGGTTGTGCGTGTGGTTCCATGGACGGATGGAGGAACGGATGGATGGCTGGATGGGTTGTCGCCTCTTGCTAGGCGCCCTACTTGCTTGCGCAGCTACTACCGCAGTGCTTCTTTTTATTATGACGGCCAGATAACGAGAATTCACACTCCTTTGACCAAATATTTTTTTCCCTCCCTCCCCAAGACGGAATCATTCAAGCCGTTTCCATGTCTTCTGCGCCTTAATCAATGGGCGGTGTTTCCTACCAAGTTTGCACATAAGTGGCTTGGGGAAGCGGAATGCATGTGTGGTGAGCTGCCGATATTGAGGAGAGGATGAGAGGTTGGCAGTCAGGTAGGATGGACTTGATAGCGTTGACTGGGAAAGACATCATAGTAATGTCGCCGGATCTCATTGTGTTTTGATGCGTCTGGTCATATACGATGCGCGTTCACGTGACCCTAGCTGGTTGACAGCGGGCAGGTCAGGCGGGGTGCAGGGCTGCGACAAGGAAATTTACAGCCTCAGGCATTCTTGCGCTGACCACCACCACACTCCATGAACTCTTGGCGGGGCTTATGGGCGCCCACGCCAAATTACTTTGGCAGCGGGATTCGAAAGGATTTCTTCTTTTCGACACGCGCCAGTGAAGGCTCTACGACAACGACACCATGGCTTTCGTAAGTCCCTTCAATGCCGGCACTGGCTCCCAATGGCCTCGTGAGCCTGTCTGAGAGTCGCCGCAAGATGCTTCGGTATGGGAGACTGAAGCGCAGATTGCTGACTCGTGGATGTGATTGCAGACCAAGTTGGTCAAGAACTCCGCCTACTTCAGGTATGTTGACAGAAGCTCAATCCTCTCCAGATGACAAGTCGCTGACCGTCTCCCAGCCGTTACCAGGTGAAGTACAAGCGCAGACGGTCCGGCAAGACCGACTACGCCGCTCGCAAGAAGCTCATCGCCCAGGCCAAGAACAAGTACAATGCGCCCAAGTACCGCCTGGTCGTCCGTTTCACCAAGAAGGACATCATCTGCCAGATCATCACCTCTGAGATCTCTGGCGACAAGGTCTTCGTCGCCGCCTACGCCCATGAGCTCCCGCGCTACGGCGTCACCCACGGTCTGACCAACTGGGCTGCTGCTTACTGCACTGGTCTGCTGGTCGCCCGCCGCGCCCTGAGCAAGCTCCAGATTGCCGACATGTTCCCTGGTGTCGAGGAGGCTGACGGCGAGTACAAGCTCACCGAGGCCGCCGACGTTGACGGCGAGGAGCGTCGCCCATTCAAGTGCTTCCTCGACGTTGGTCTGACCCGTACCTCCACTGGTGCCCGTGTCTTCGGTGCCATGAAGGGTGCTTCCGACGGCGGTATCTACATCCCGCACTCCGACAAGCGTTTCCCGGGTTACGACATCGAGACCAAGGAGCTCGACGCTGAGACCCTCCGCAAGTACATCTTCGGCGGTCACGTCGCTGAGTACATGGAGACCCTCGCCGACGACGATGAGGAGAGGTACAAGAGCCAGTTCTCCGGCTACATCGACGACGAGATTGAGGCCGACGGTCTGGAGGAGCTTTACAGCGAGGCTCACAGCCAGATCCGTGAGGACCCATTCAAGAAGGACCCGGAGGCCGGTTCCAAGAAGAGCAAGGAGGAGTGGAAGGCCGAGAGCAAGAAGTACCGCACTCCCAAGAAGACCAAGGAGCAGAAGGAGGCCACCGTCCAGCAGAAGATCAAGCAGCTTGCCGGCGAGGTCTAAGCTCTCTTCTGCAGTTCCGCTGGCATGGCTTGACGTCGGGCACCGTGGACGTGATTCTGCCTATGGTTTCGGTTGCCTTGCAAGTAGTTGCACAAGTAATGCTTCTTCAGCAACCCCAAAATTTGCGATACCCATTTCACATGTCTAAGTCTTTTATTGTCCTCGTGCAAAACTTCCACTGCTGTGAGATATTCAGTCACATCCTTTCCTGTCCCATAAGTTTGCCGAAACAAGTAGACGTCTTTTGCTTTTTGATGCCTTGTTACTTATCGTCTTGCCTCGTCCCGTTCTATAATCTTACTTGCTGCGAGGTAATAGAGATAAAATACAGCTCTTCTGTCCACTTGTAGTCCCCCCCCCCCCCCCCCCCCCCCCCCCCCCCCCTCCAACTCATCTTGATGAATATCAAATACAACTTGGTCATGTAGAACAAGTACAGTCAATTATGGCAGCTATTGCTGGTCCTTTCTAGTCCCTCAGGCTCTGTATTTTTTTACTATTACCTCTGCTGTTATCCCATCAAACGTGTGTGTGATTGTCTTGGTCGAAGGGGGTCCTATTGTGTATCTTCTCGAATGAATCGGGAGGATCCTGTCTGGGGCTTGGAAGTCGTCTTACTCCCCCCACCACCCCCCCCCCCCCCCCCCCCCCCCCCCCCCCCACCACTTCAGACGGGGATCCTCTGGATTACTCTTTCTGGCACACATCTTGCACTCGAAAAGGTTAGGTAAGTGGAGGACTGAGGGATGTTTGGTCCGGGCATGTCCGGCTGTCTACAGGTTCATGACTAGGTAGACATGGTGTAGCTCTCCGAGGTCTTACGGCCAGGTTGGAACAATTTGTTCTAGGGACGCGGATAGGGGAAGGAGTAAGCAGGTATGAGGGTTTTTTTGCTGGTTGTAGTCAAGTGAATTCAAGTCAACGAGGTCTAAAGTACAGCGCGCATGGATGCCAATGAGCTCGGCCGGTTTGGCGGCAGTGACACGTCTTATTTTGTTCTTGTTGCTTTGTCGTGTCTTGTAAACGATATCCTCTCGCATCATCAATGAAGGAACGAATGGTCCAGATGGCAACGATTTTGAATAGCGCTCGATCGTGGCGAGGCCGGGAAGACGATGGCCAGGATTGATTGGGAGAAGGAAATGTATGCGCTCAAAAGCCAGACGGGAAGAACGCCTGATGCTCAGATTTGACTTCTCTGGAACAGACACAGAGTGACAAGCTGGGGAGACGTTTGTTCATCGGTGTCTAGTGCACATCACTACATAGTCGTGACCTGGATCCGCTAGCCTATGATTTACGGGCGTGCGGCGGCTGATGTAGGGCACCGTTTGGTCAGCATTTTGTTGCTTCTTGGATCTTGTCATTATTGAGAGGGAAACCGTTGAATCGATCCCGAGTCTTCATTAACGGAAAATGATTAGAAAGGGTGTCTGAGGGCAATCGCCAGTCTACAACACTTGATCAGGAAAACATCAAAAGGTATCATTTGCCAAAAGTCCCACAACAGACAGCCTCTCCGCTGCAGTCTGTCTCCATACGTACAAACTCCCCCATCATTTTAAAAAAGGCAAATTTCGGTGCAGAGCTGCTTTTATCTTCTACGACCGTTCATGACCTTCCCGAGCGCCTTGAGCGCATCGAAAGCATCCGCCGACTTGCCAGTCGCGCGTCTCTCCTTCTCTCTGTCCTCCAGAACTTCCGCAGCTTCCGAGAGCGACTTATCTGCCAGCCGCTCAGCGGTATCTCTCGTCGTGCTAAGCGTGTGCATGCCGTGTGCGAACTGGTCGACGGAGAATTCCAGATTGTCAGAGACGTTGCGAAGGCGTTTCTGGACTGCTTCGGGGTGGGTAGATGATTCCGTGGCCGGCGCCTGTAGCTGCTCCAGAACTTTTCGTTGCGGACTGTCGAGAAGATCGGGATGCAGAGGCGACAGCTCTCGCTCAGCTTCTGCTCCTTCCTTAGTCGGCGGACTTGGGGGTACGGCAGACTTCATTAAGTCGTCCCATTCTGCTCGCTCTTTCTTTAATCTGCTCAGACGTTAGTGCGCGGTTTAACGAAATTATCTCGAATGGCTTACCTCTCCAGTTCAACCTCTAGTTCCTCAGCCTTCGTCGCGTTGGTAACGTTCCGTGGATTCGGCTTCTTCTTTAGTTGTATGGGTGGTGCCTCTGCATCGTCGCGCGAGAACCAATCGCTTAGCGTGCCCTTCGTGATGAGATCTTGGGACAACTCATCCTGTATGACACGCGCTAGAAGATATCAGTACTCATGCTTTGATATCCGCTGAAGCAGCATACTTACCAGCTTGCAGGGCCTGGAACTCAAGATTGGCATCGGGCGTGCTCTGCTTTGGCGCTTCAGGCTTCGGTGGCAAAGCACGCGTTCCACACCAGCCCAAGAGGACCCGCATTCGGCGTGGCTCTGTGAGATCGGCAGATATATGCTTGAAGAACTCTTCCGACGCCACTTCTGCATGTGGCAGGGCTGTGCCAGGAAATGACATGTCAGCAAATGTTTCTTGGCAGAATCCGAACGGCTGGGGACTGTTGGGGCGCGCAAGCGAAGTTGAGTCGCTTGGTAGAGGGGCGGTTTTCTTAGAGATTGT
The DNA here is from genome assembly GCA_037044905.1 of Hortaea werneckii. NCBI lineage: Eukaryota > Fungi > Ascomycota > Dothideomycetes > Mycosphaerellales > Teratosphaeriaceae > Hortaea > Hortaea werneckii. Next base: position 9,958 of record JBAOKB010000130.1, on the reverse strand, counting down.
TTCGTCTGGCATCTCGAACGACACACTCCGAGTGTGCACCAAAGGCAGTGCATCGAGCATGCCTGTAGACGCCGCCACCTCTTCTGACACCCTCTCTGCGTCCTTTCCAGTGGTGTACGTACCAGTACCGCGGCCTTCGTCAATCAGACTGCTCGCTCTTCTCCCTCTCATGCCCGAACTGCTTCGCCTGTGCCCCTCAGCACTGGTCTTGCGCATCTCCTTGTTCCGCTTTATGACAGGCGTATCCTGGAACGGCAAAGCAATGCGCATAATCTTCTCTTCCTCCTCTCCGCCATTGGCAGCCCGCTTTCTCTTCTTCTCGACAGTGACGGGCTCTGCTTGGTCAGGGCTCGGAGATCGCTCCTGATTGGCGTGAGACTTCGCATGTGCCGGTTTGTGAGGTGACGACCGCTGCGGTTCTGGAGGGGCATTCTCGCTGGATAACCGTTTACTTCTTCGTGTAGGCTTCTCGGCATGCTCTCTCTCGGGCGTAGTTGGAAATCGTCTGCGCGTCTTCTTTTGGCCGGTCTTCAATCCAGCTTCGTCCTTTGGCGTTGAGGGCTTCTGATGAGCATTGGCTGAGCCTTGCGCTGGGGGTGGTGTCGCTGGTCGTTCGTTCGAGTTTCGCACGGCAGGCTCCTTTGCAACCTTCTTCTTGCTTTTCTTGCTAAACGCGAAATCGTCCACCACTTCCTCGTACTGCTTTCGCGGTTTGCGCTTCGAAACCGTGTTGGAATCGCCATCTTGCTCCTTTGTGCTGACTGTCTTCACTTGCGCGCCATTGGCGCGGCTCCTTTTCGCTGGTGGTTCATTCTCCCCTGTACCTTCGTGTGATAGTCGCGCGCTTCGCCTCTTTTGTGTGCCAGCGCCATTCATTCTGATTGTTTCCAACGGTGATCGCGTAATGACCATGGACATCGCTCGAATATCAGGGCAGTTGTCGGTCTCGGAAAGCGCGTTGGTGTCGCGTGCGGATAACCCCTAGCTTCGCTTGCGCATGAAGCACAACAGCATTACAAATTGTCGTTGTTCGCAATGAGTGCGGTCTTGCGTGGAAGACCTCGGTCGAGCGTGTATGAATGATGCCGTTGCGGTGTGGTGGTTCGTGCGGGTGCGAGATGCATGAAGTTTGGTGACAGCTTCGTAAACAAACCGGCTACTCCCGCCGCTAAGCATTGTATGGCCCCACTTTACCGAGATACCACGCCTAAACAGGACGGGAGGCAAGAACTGTGGAACCCAATGTCTTGTTGCAGTGATAGATTTGGCTCAAACATCTCGTTCTCTTAGGAACTTTCATTCCTTCGCCCATGAATGAGGTCGATGATGATGATTCCTGCCTGAGCTAACGCAACATGCCCGCATTCTGGAGTTAGTAAGACAGATTTGGCATATATGAACTGCCACCTTCATTTGCGCGGAAGACCTGTACAGCAAAACCAAAAGGGAAAGAAAGGGGAATGGAGGTTTGCTGAAATATCTTTCTCTCTCCATCTTGTGTATTCTTGTTGAGATAGCGTGAATGGATGTTCAGAGGCATGCCATCTTCGTCTTGAGCCTCGTGTCACGATCCCTGTGGCTGCTGAGAAAAGTGAACGACTGCAGTCATTGCCTGCAAAGGTGCTGTGTGCAGCTGGCCAGCTAGCCTGAGCAAGACACGCTGCCACGTCTGGGCTATCATCCGCCTCAACACCCTGCGATTGCACGCAGTGGTCGGCTTGCATGTTCGTCAGGCCTACGGCTACCGCTAAGACGAGAACGACGCGATACCGATGACGATGCATCGTGAGGATTATATTCGGCGACGAGCTCATGAGTATAGGCTGCATTTCACCACCCTTAATGTACGAACCACCTGGCCTGGATTTGGAGGGAACGATAGGAATTACAAGAACGAAAGACAAAGGTTGGCAGCGGTCAGATGTTAGAGCGCCATGTACAAACTCCATTTCCATGCGTACCACTGTAATTCTGCTGAGTACAGCCGATTCGCCTACACCACCGGTCGTGCAAGCAATGTCCGGAATGATGGTGTGTTTGAATCATCAAGCCCCAGTAGTCGTTCAGTGGGAAAAGGCGAGCGGCATAGAGATGCACATGCCCACCAGCGCATTCGGACGGCTACTTCACGTCCTGGTAGCCTGCTAGCAGAAAGTACATGAACTGCCAGTGACAATCAGCGCAAGTCCTCCTCTCCTTGGGATGAGAACCAAGAGAGAAGTATTCAAAATGATGATGAAGAAATCGAGAAAAAAGAAATTCCAAGAAAAAGGTTAAAATTTCCTTCTCCACACCATTATCATATCAAGGACTACAAAGGAACCAGAGAAAAAAAAAAAAAAAAAAAATTGTTGGGTATGTTTGACAGAAGCCACAGGGCATGCAGAGCAAAAAAAGAAAAAAAAGAAAAGAAAAAAGGGGGAAACATCCACCTCCGCCATGCTCTGTGACCCACGATTAGCAATATAGAAAAAAATCCTCCCCCTCCCCCTCCTCCATCCGTTGCTGGATGCGCTATGCCTTAGTATCTCCCAGCTTCTCAACAAAAACAAAGTAAAACAGCTGTAGCGAAACGAGCTGTCACGTCGCGCATACTGCATGATTTGCTCCGCATGTCGAAGCCCTCATGTTCGGCAAGGTCCAGCCCGGTGGTTGTAAATGGTGTAAATGTGTGCGCGCCAGCAGATCGTTTCCCGTCTGTCAACAGCAACCAACTAGCCTCGCGCCGTACTTAACGCCCGTCCTGTGGTATCCATTGGTTATTGTCTTCCGTCGCTCTTCTTACTTTTCGCCCCTCCATTCTTTCGCCGATGCGCAGGCCGTACAGCGCTGGACCGCAGTGCATTCGGCCCGCCGTGCGTGGATGGTACGTGGGCATTGATGGCGTCGCCGCTCGCTCGTCAATAAAGCGTCGATCTATCAATACAAGTCTGTTCAGTACAAGTTACGCAGCAGAACGTTACGAACCGATTATATCAGTCCACACATTCGCAGGTTCTCTTGTATGATGATGTCGTTGACAGCGGCCATGACGAATCTTATCTGCATCGTGTCGGTCGCGCATGTGAAGTGGGTGTAGATTTGCTTAGTCGGGTGCTGGTTAAGTCTGCAGAAAAGCTGTTAGTATCATGCACACACGGACTGGCTTAGCCTCTGCTGACAGAGCGGGCGGACTTACGACACGAAGCGGTTGAGGATGTAGTCGCAGGCTGCACCGTAGTCCTGGCCACCCTCGTAGTCCGGGAAGTAGTTCTTCATCGGCGACACCGGGAGCTTCTCTTTGAATCTGTCGATCTTGTTCAAGAAGAGAATGATGCTGGTCTTGGTGAACCACCTGCTGTTGCAGATGGAGTCGAAAAGTGTGAGTGCCTCCTGCATACGGTTGACCGTCTCATCCTCGAAAAGCAGCTGATCGTACTCGGAAATGGCCACAAGGAACAGGATGGTTGTCACGTTTTCGAAGCAGTGAATCCACTTCTTCCGCTCTGATCTCTGACCGCCAACATCGAACATTCGGTAGGTGAGGTCGCCAATAATGAAGGTAGTCTCTGTAATACCGGTCGTCTTGACACGAGACCTGAGCACATCTTGATCCGAGGGTATGTATGTTGGGGACGCGATAGTGTCAATGGTGTCAAAGTAGTACTTCGCACTGTCATTGAGCTGGTATTCCCGGCTTCGCTGGAATGCTGCTTGCACGCCGGCATCTTGCCAAAGCGTCTTGATAGCCTGGCCGACTTCAGGGGGAAGGACGTCGCCTTCGATCTGTGCAGGTTGCATGAAGATGGTCTGCACGTGGTATTCGGCTCGCTGGTCCTCGAGCGGGATCTCTAAGCTCTCCATCGCCTCGAGAATGACGCGCATTGACTGGCAAGTATTCGAAAATATTATCTGTGGCGTTGTTAGCGACGGATGGTAGAGGACGATCGTCCAAATGTGCGTACCTCTCTGAAGCTTTCCCGCTCATCTCTTGAGTAGCCACCCTCGTGTATGAGCTTCATTTGTTTTAGAATGGTCGACTTGCCCGATTCACCGGCGCCAAGCAGCAGCATCTTGATCTCGTTCCGCAGGTTCATCTTGTCCCTCTTCAACTGGTTCTCGATCTCCTCATTTCGCTGCTTGCCCTCCTTGGACTCTGAACTCTGACCGCAACCCATCTTTGCGGTGTAATCTGCCTACGGGCAGAAGCGCTCTGCTGGTGATCGATCTGCCTGTAGAAAGTGTATGTCGGATCTCGGGTCGGTCACAGAAAGGTCTTTGGTGTAGTAACGTTCAGAGAGGGGATCGAAAGCGACAAGTGATCTGTGATGAAGTGACGTTGTCAGTGTATGGACTCCATCAACGGCACGATGGTAGCTTAGTGATCATTGAGTCTCGAATTTGCGCCGCGAGCGCCGTGAGCGCCGCAGGCCGAGGACTCGGTGCGCTGGCAGGTGCGCAAGCCGGTCATGCCCCTATAACAGAGGTTTGCTAAGCTCGCAGGGGGATGTTGTCGAGGCTTCATCGAACGTCTCGGTGCCGAAGCGATTCTGGTTGCATTTTGCTGCGCCGGTTGTGCAGCCACTACTGCATCCTCATCGATTTTGAAACTCACCTTCGAAACACTTGCTCGCGAACAGGCGAGTTTTCGCGCCTGAGTGAACAATGTGGAGTACTGGCGGCGGTGGTGGTGATGGTGGTGCTGCTGCTGTCCGCGATATCTGACGGATCTAGAGCTTCCGAGCCACAAGCGTCGATGGACAGTATCGCGTACGCTTGGCAGTTCGATATTCTCAATGAGATGGGTCAGTCGTGTAGTATGCAGCTGTGCCGCAGGAGGCGAGAGGGTAGTGGGACAGATCAAGGCAAACCTTGGGCGACCTGTCAAGAGAAGGAGGCTTAATGATTGGTAAAGCTGAGCCGGCAAGGAAAGGCCTGACGGCGCTCGAATTTGGCTTCCGGGAAGCGACACCCTATTTCCCAAGCACGGTGCACGTCCCGGCCAATCAAATCTCCCTTCCGTTGGCTTGATGTTTGGCTGGCTTCTGGCTTGACTACTGCTGCCCGCGTGCCCGCCGAAGCGTCTACTCTGCGATGGGGGATGCGATCGACGTCGGGAAAGTGATGACGAGTGGAAGCAGAGGTGGATCAGCGCTGGAGGAAGTGGGACTAAGACGTGTGAGGACGGGAGGCTGGCGCTGTAGACAATGCCGTGCGACGCACTGAGAAGATAGAGTCTGTCTGAGAGTACTATGTACCTAGGTCGTACACCACCACCACAAACACCTGGGCACTTCTCAGCGCATCAGCCTTGGTCCGGCTCAGAGCGAGGGACGGAGGTTGGGCTGAGCTCTCGCCGCTGCCGAACGGCCCCTGACGAACCTGATTCGATCGCGGCTACGACCGCGCTAGCGCTAAGCGAACTGTCTCAGCTGCACGTCCAGATACGCCGCTGCTTCGAAAGCCGTACAGTGCCAACCCTACTGTACTGTACTCGGCCGACCGCTGATTATGATATGGTTTTTTTCTAGTCCGGCGTCATGAAAAATCCCGAAAAGTGAGCGCAACGGTCGTGGAAAGCTACCTAAATCATTTGAACACCAACTGGCCAGCCGGGTGCAACTCGCGATGCACTGCAGCACCCAGCCGCATCAGGACCGAACTTGAGCAACTCGAGACATATCTTTGGAGGGAGATCGTCGAGCTGCATCAGCCACATCCGTCCGTTCGGTACAAAGCCAGACGGTCACACCTTAAAAAAGTGTTGGCTTTCAAGACCTTTGATGATTGTAAAACTTCAAGTATACGATCCGCCAGACCGACACTGTTTCGTGCAGACAAAAGGAGGACGGCACGCTCGGCTGCGATAATCTCAGAGACCTAAAATCCATTCTGAAACTGAACCAGCAACGGCTTCTGGCCGGCTTCTCGAACAAAATTGTCGTTATTCGCGGCCGCTCCGCCGCGCGGCGTGCCCTTCTACACAGCGAACCAGTGGGAGAAGCGCGGAAGATGCCGAAGCGGCGATCGACGGGAGATCAGTTATTTACGGACCGCTTCAAGAAAGCCCCTTGCTCTCTTTGGGGAGAACTACGCGCAACCAACGCGTACCGTATACATCAGAGGTGACTACTGCCGAGCTGCTGCGATATCCCACGATATCAGGATCGTCGAGAAAGCGGGGCCAGAAGAATGTCATTGACAGATGTGTCTCTATCAGTCCAACTGCGTTCGAGTTGTCTGTGGCGGCGACATTTACAAGGTCACAGCATGCAGCCACCTCGGCTTGCTGCATACACTTCCAGCAGCAGCACCAGCAGACGATGCGATCGTCACTTACAGCAGAAGCAGCCACGAGCACGTCGATCATTTCACTGGTGTTTCCTCAAACTGTCGTAGCCTACCAGAATCGTTCATGAACTCCCCTCGGTGTAGCTCCTTCTAATTCATTCGCTCGGAGCGTGACAATGGTTCGCAGATGCCGGCTCCTCCAGCGTTGCACTTGACCCTGGGGAAGAACAACTTGCTGCGCTGGCGATGTCGCACCGATCCACACGTCTCAGCACCATTATTCACAGCAGTTCCTCCGCTTGCACCGAAGACCCGTATCCGAAGCAAGGTCTTTTGGTCCTGTACTCCCATATTGCATCACGGTACATAGGACAATTGAGCTCCTTTGCATACAGGTATTATTGTCCTAGATGCACCGCCACTGGAAACTCGTAGTAAGCAGACCCTGCCGGCATGTCTTCCAGTCATGGACTAGACTCGTTCGGACATCGCAGAGTGTAAAAGGCGAAAATGATATGCTCGTCAGTTTGTAAAAGGGGTAGCAGCAGATGGTTCTTTCTCATTCTACACATTAGGAATACAAGCAGGCCGTGTCTGACCTGTGCTATTGTCCCGCTTTGGCAATCCTTTTCCTGAGCATATCTAGGTACATAAAAGATTTTGGAAGAAACGAAGGGGTATCAACAAAGTAGCGGCGTCCAACAAAACCGACTACGCCAGAAAGAAAGAAAAAAGTTCTGGTTCGAATTCTCTCCCCTGAACATCCGGTGGCGATGCCTCCGCACATCTATAAATCGCTGAAACGCAGTCGAAAAGAAAAAACGTTACTCTCAGAACCAGTCCACCAATCGAACTCATACCTAGAGCTTTGAACCGTCCAGAGCTTCCTACATCATCATAAGCCTCGTAGTCCTGCGCTCCGCCGTCAGCGCCTTCCGATCTGGCGGGTTGAGCCCGGGACCAGCCATGCGCGCCTGGCCACGCATCGCCGCCAGGGCATGCCGCTCGCAGTATACGCGTCCGCTGATCTCAAAGTAGTCATCCGATAAGACCTGGCGGCAATCGTGACAGGTGAAGCAGCGCGGATGGTACTTCTTCTCGCCGTTGCCGCTGGCGCTGGAGCTGGTCGTCTCGAGGTACTGGCCTTCGATGCCGCGGTGGCAGCCATGGCACAGCGAGCCGTTCTGTTCGTGGTAGTGCTGCTCGCAGTACGGGTGGTTGTCGATGACGTAGAAGTCCGCGGTGGTGAATGGCTGTTCGCAAGCTCGGCAGGTGAAGCATGCTTTGTGCCACCGGCCAGTCAGCCGTCCATCGGCTGCCTTGACGGATTTGCCTTCGATGACCTTGCCGCAGCCACGGCAGGATGGCCTCATGCCGGTGCCGCGTCGAGAAGGCGTCGCGGATCTTGGCGGCTCTTGTGGAGTTGGCGGAAGCGGAGGGACTTCTTGAGGCGATAGGGGCCTGGTCGAGCTGCCATTCTTGAATGGTTGCTGCTGAGAAGCGTTGGACTGAGATCGAGACCTCAATCCCGGTTGCGGTGAGGCCATTCGGTACGGATCATACTCGCTCGCCGGAGGTGATGGATGCGTTGAAGAGGCTGGAGTAGGGGGCAAGGGCTGCTGAGGCGGATGCTGAAGCGGCTGCTTGTAACCTGGTGTAGGTGTAGAGAAGTTTGTGTGCAGGCTCGGCCGTGCTTGGTGCGAAGGGAAGTATCCCTGCGGCCCAGGTCCTTCTATCTGCGCAGAATGTGCAGACATCTGAAAAGCCGGATCCATAGGAGACTCAAGAGCGGGGCTCGTGATGACTGGCATGGGAGGCACATGCTCGGCAGGCTGTGCTAGTTGCTTGGTGGGTGAAGACCTATTCGAGTTACGAGGTGGCGACCTTTGCGATGGCTGCTCCGCTCGAAGTCCCGGCTTTTCCGATTGCGCCTTGATGTTCAAGGCTGCAACCCGCATTTTTTCGTCTGCTGCATGCTGGTTCGCTTCTTGGTAAAGTGGTGAGAAGGCATCTACGCTACTGGCTGCGCTGCTGATTGGGCTCGGTCCAAGGTTGCTGCTGCTGTTGCCCAGCGACTTATGTGAAGATGTCGTTGATGATCCGGAATCTGAAGGTGCATGCGACCTCTCTTGCTTATGTTGCTGGACAGGCTTTGGCACTGGCGGGGCGTCCTGGAGCCTATGATCCAAGCGGAGACCACTTCTACTTTGGCTTCGTGCCCGGTCGTGGGTTTGCGGAATGTGCGAGACGTCAGGTGGCGAACCGCTCGTAAGCGTTGGCCTGACTTCTCGACCCCGAACATCAGGCTCCGTGCTGCTTCTTTGAAGAGCTTGTCCTGTCGAAGGCAGGTCGGGGGCCTCGCTATGCACAGGATACGTGGCACTCCGTTCTGTGCTGCGTCGCAGCACAGGCGACTGGGCGGGCAAAGATGTCGCAGGCAGGTCCAGGGCTGGCACGTCCGCGTCTCCCGCAGGCTCTGAACTTAAATGGTTGAGGAAGCGAGGAGACAGGACATCTTCTGCTGGCCTTTCGGGTCTGATCGGTGGAGGCTTCTTCTGCTTCTCCGGTGACTGATCGATTGTCCCGGACGTGATGGTTCTTTGGTTCTGTGGACGATTGGCATGCGATGTTGAAGGTCTAGGGATTGGCTCTTCGGGTATTGGTGGAGGCTCGTGGCTAAGTTTGAGACTTGACATGCTCGGTCGTCTTTGCTGTGGTAGTTGATGGTGACTTGGCTTTCTGCTACTCGCGACTGGTCCTCCCGTGGACGGATTTCTGCGCTCGGACCTCCCATCAAACCTCGAACTACTCCGGGACGGCGCTCTGTCGCTGAGACCTGGTGTCTTTCTGCCACTTGGCGTACCTGGCCTACTTCCGCTGCCAGCACTGCTCGGACCTGGGAAAGGAGGGAAGGCGCAGTCAAGATTCGCCGAAAGTTCAGGACTTGGCGGCCGTGGATCCCATAGACGAGGCATTGGACTTGTTGCGCTTCGATGATTGGGTGGGCGTTGACCGTTGCTACCGGTCGATCTCGCGCTGAGCGCTGGCGACATTGGCGAATCGCTCCTTGGGGGTCGCGGTGCTAGGAATGGTCGATTGGCTGCGTCCGGGTTTATGTTTGGCGGTGCACTTCGCAAAGGTTTCGGCGCAGGCATCGGCTTTGAATCCAGAGTCGGCGCTCGCACTCGCGTTTTCGGGAGCTCAACTGGCTGGCTCTGTTGCAATGGTGAAGGTACATGGGGTGCATTCTGCCCGCTGGCGTTCATCTGGCGCAGCGTGAATGGATTGCTGAGGCTTGCGGGGTGACTCTTTGGAGACGGTGGAGCCTTGCCACAGGTGTGGTCACCCATCTGTGCTATTTCGATCTCATCGCCGCAACTTGAGCACTTGATGGATGGCAAGAAGCTCGCGGGCCTCATGCCTTCCCCAGCGAGTGTCGATGCCAAAGACATGGTGCGTGGTGCTCTCCAAACAATGTGTGCGCCCGTGTGTGTTCTCTTCTTCCCCGACTCCTGCTCTACTGCTCCATCGCCTTGACCCGTGTTGTTGGCCTCAATGCTCCTTCAATGAACGTCCTCTCCTCAGTCTCTCAGTGTCGTTGCTTACACGGACTCGTCCAGCCACCGTTGACGCGTTGCCCAGGGAAGCGTGTCAGTGAGCTTTTGCGCGTCAGACGGTGAGAAACAAA